>JAEIFU010000293.1:0-150511 GCA_018904235.1 Lordiphosa stackelbergi | reverse complement strand
ACATCCAAGCCTATATCAACCAGCTTTTGCCAGGGAGCGCTAAATACCGAAAAACGCCTAGAAAAGGGCTAAATAACCCCAAATCCGCGAATGGGGCCAAATAATCCAGAGGTGAGATGGTCGCTCCAGGCCCTGGGATTAGCTCTTGCCAGTCGGCTGTTAAGACGTTCGGACGTGCGCGGATGATCGAAAGCTACGGAGTAAGCACAAGAGAGGGACGCGAGGGAAAAGTGTTTAAGAGAGATAATTCGGTGCAGCGGGTTAGGGAAAAATAATACTGAGAGAGAAAGTGAAAAGAATACAGAAATAAATGAAATAAACCAGTGAATACAATCGAGTGAGTTATTTGTCGGCGTTCGGGCTCCCATCTCTCCGCCTTTCCCCAGTTTTCCTCATCAGTAGGCGTGGTTGCATCCCGCCTCTGAAGAGGTAATCCCTCCTCTTTCCTTTCGCCTTCCGAAGCGCGTGGTCTCATCCCGCCCTATCCGAGGTGATCCCTCCCCTGTTCTTTCGCCTTCCGGAGAACGTGGTTCCAGCCCGCCATATCCGAGGTGATCCCTCCCCTGTACTTTCGCCTTCCGGAGCGCGTGGTTCCAGCCCGCCCTCCTAGAGGTGATCCCCCCACTTTCTCTCCGCCATCCCGGAGCGCGTGGTACCATCCCGCCTTCGTGGACGTGCCGGACAGGAGCCGCATCGGAAGAATTCTCCGCGGTCTCGTCCCACCGACCCAGTGGCTGTCCCCCTTGACCCCCGTTCTCTAGATCGAGCCGCCCTCTCTCAGTAGGCGTGGTTTTATCCCGCCTACCGCGTGGGCCGACTTTTGGCGACAGACGAGGCCCCGGACAAGCTACCCCCTTTCCCCATGGCGGTCGCGGTTTTACCCCGGCGCCCACTGCCTCGCAAATTCGCCTCCCCCTGAGCGGAATTGCTCCCTATTTTTAGCCCGTGGTCCCCATTGACATCGAACAAGTCGATATTCGACGGAGTCCTCCTTTCCCAGAGTCCCAGATCTAACAAATTTTCTTGTGAGAGACCTTGGCGAGACTGAGAACTGTACACCGGCCAAGGAGCTTCATTACAAGTGGCGCCCGAGCAGGCACCTGGGGCATAAGGAAAACAAAATCTTATAAGGTGGCCTAAAGACCCACTTAAATTTGGGAACTGCGCTAGAGTAAAAGCAGAGTGAGTGAGTCAAATTCGATCGAAGCAAAGGAAAATCATAACGAGATACGAGAGAATATCGAACAACAAACCCCAATCGCCCAATATGACAAGTCCTATTGATCAAAGTGACGGTGAGTACGAAGAGGGATTAAGACTAAGAACCCTGGGGTGGGCGTCCGATGGATTTACTCACGGCGCAAAGAGGAACTTGCGGCACTGGCGTCCGAGTTCGGTTTCGAGGCCGGAAGCCGCGTTGAGGATGCCAGGAAACATTTCGCTAGCATGATAAGCACTGGGACGTTTCCACAAGAGATTTGGACACGCCTCGCAGAGTTAGAGGCGCACTTTGCCAAGCCGCCACCTAAGTCGAACGATGGAGCCATCAGCCCGGGTGGAGGAACAATATCTTTGCCTGTCCCAGGGATCGGACCCCTCCGAGCCCCGCCCAGCCGTCGAGCTACGTTTACCCCCTCGAGGGAAAGTAATGCTCTACAATGCATATGCCAGCAGTCAACGGCGCATCCGGCCGACCCGCCCAATCCAACGAACCCATCTCTGGATATGTCCTCACCGATATCGTTAGGTCCCGACCGCATTCACAAATGGGGAATTCACTTCGATGGGGGTCGGACCCGTTATCCTGTATCGAGGAGGTGGAGGAAAAGATAACGACCTATGGGTTGGATCAAGACCTTGTTCCTCGAGCCATGTCAGAGTTATTCGTCGACCGAGCCGCACGTCGTTTTCGGACCAGCCGACTCAAAAGGCGTCGTGGGAAGTGTTCCGCAAAGAATTTCTGGCCTTTTCCTGCCACCCCGTTACTTCGAAAGGTTAGAAGACGAGACACGCGCGTGCGTGCAACAGGAAGGTGAGACTTTCAAATATTATTTGATAGAATTAAGGACGAAAATGCATCACGCGGGGTATAAGGAAGACGAGGAATTGTATCGGGCATACGAAAACGCGGCTCCCAATTATCGATTGTTTATTAGACGGCATGAGTTCCAGACCCTTACGCAATTGGTCCAGATGGCCGACGAATACGAGAGCGTCAAGCATCAGAGCATGGCCCGAGCCGCGCGGCCGCGTCCGCCACAAGGACACCGTTTCAAAGCCCGATGCCTAACCGCCATTCTAATCCCTTCAGGAATCCCCTCAACCGTCGTACGATAACCTTTGTTTGTTTGTTTGTTTAATTGGCAAGACATCCTGACGCTACAAGTACAAAATACTTATAAATTATTGCGCCAGTCACAACTGTTGAAAATTACTTAAATATTTTAGATAACCTACTTAAATGCGAGCTTATACCTAAACATGTATCAATATCATCATTCAACGTTAACATACAAAATTAAACAGTTCAATTATATAATTAATATTAAATGTTATTATTCCTTTATCAACTAATGGTTTCCTCGAATCAAATGTTTGCAGTTTGTAAGGTTCTTCTATTCTAAGCCTAAATTGCGTGGCTTCCTTATAGTCTTTATATCGTGGGGTAATCGATTCCAACAGCGAACAGTATGGATGAAAAATTGTCTTTCCGAAACTGACGTCTGTACTTTTGACACACAATGTTGTTTGTTCTTTTGAAAGACTAAAGTTAAGTTTTCATATAGGTATGAGGGTTCTTTTGTCCAGACTATTTTTATGTAATAAGACAAAACTTCGCACATCCATCCACGATTGTAGGGGTAAGTCAAATATATTAATGGATACGTCAGATATTCTATCGTTCGTCTTCGATTGTAGATGTACCGTGCTATGTTGTTAAAGGCTACTTGTGAGTTTACGTTTCTTGCTGAATCACAGTTATTGAATACTTCAACACCATAAAAGAGGACAGAAGTGAGGAGGGTCTTGGCTATCAATAAGCGAATCTTGACTGGTAGGAAGTGCTTAATAACATTCTGGCTTCTTAGTAGCCCATACAACTTGCCTACGGATCCAACAATATGATCGTTCCATGTGAGAGTTGTGGAAAACACAAATCCCAAATTCCTTGCTTGTTTTTCATATTTAATAGCAGAATTTTTTATTGTTAGCTGTGGCAAGCTGGAGAAATCAAAGTTTTTGTTGCTAATTATTAGACACTTTGATTTGGATGGGTTTAATCCAGACCGTTTCTTTCAGCCCATTCACTTATTCTACATAGTTCGCTATTACAGTCATGCACACACTCATCTATTTTACACAAAGGACTGCTAACATACAACTGAACGTCATCCGCATACATATGCACATCACACTTTGACAAAACACTTGGTAGGTCATTTACATAAATAGAAAACAAGAGAGGTCCAAGAACCGATCCCTGCGGGACACCACGTTTCATAGTCAAAAATGACGAAGAAGCTCTTGATGTGACAACAGCCTGTCGCCGCCTCTGGGAGATAGATGACTGCAGGAATTTCACAGCCGTGCTTGAGAACATGTACAATTTCTTTAATTTGGTGCATAGGATTTCGTGGCTTACCGTGTCAAATGCTTTGCTATAATCTAAAAGTGTTAAAAATGTTATATGACCATTATCTACGTTTTTTCGAATTTCTTCTGTTATATTTATAATAGCCGTTGTGCAATTTCGTCCTTTTCTAAATCCAGGTTGGTTGTCATTAAAAAGTTTCTCGGTAAGCATAAAAGTATTAATTTGTTTTGCCATTAAAGTTTGAAGTACTTTCGAGAGAAATGGTAAAATTGAGATTGGTCGATACTCATTGGCACTTTTTGGTATGGCTATAATTTTAGCAGCTTTCCAAGAATCGGGGAATGTGGATGTAGTCAGGGCAGTATTAAAAATATGTGTTATGTAGGGAAGGATAAGGGGAAGAACTATTTTTAAAAATTTGGGATTAATATCATCTAGACCCGTAGCATTGGATTTTATTTGTAGTATAGATTCAAGGACATCACATTGACTAACACACATAAAGCTAAAACTATTATCACATGTTTTGTAAGGTTGACTGTTCAGGTACGTATTGTGTTTCACTTCAGGTACATGATATCTAATAAACTGTATGTTTAATTCGTCAATATTTATGTTCAAGCTGGCTTGAGGCTTAGACTTGCCGACGCCAAGTTCTTTAAGAATTTCCATGTTTGTGCACTCGTCTCTGCATTATAAAACTTATCAGAGAAATACTCTCTCTTAGATAAATTAATCAGAGACGTTACTTTTCCTCTTAGCAATTTAAACTGTCTGTGGTGTTCATCAGTTTTGAAACGCTTCCACTTAGCAAAAGCTTTATCTCGAAGATCAATAAGTTTTTTTAATGTTATTGTTGAACCAGGGCCGTAAGTTAGTGCGAAGTGATTTTCGTCTGAGCGGAGCATGCTTGTTATATAAAAATATTAGGTTGTTTGTGAAAAGGTCAAGTTGGGAGTCAACGGTTGGTAGATTATAAATAGAGGTCCAGTCACACATACACAGATCAGCAGTCAACAAAGCACGGTCAATATTTTTAAAATCCCTGTATTCAATTGGACTTTCATTGTGGTCCGCATACAAATCATAAGACAAAAACAGGACATCATGTTTGGAGAAGACTGGAACAGAAAATTGGTCATAACATTGAACTTTGTCAAAGTTGCTTACGAAGAATACGTCTAAGAGTGTATTGCAGGTACTAGTGAAGTGCGTTGGAGTTTGATCATTTACAATTTTTAGTCCAAGAGATTCTATATTATTTAATAAATGCGTTTCCCGCAGAATATTTGAATTCATGTCTCCAGTTAAAATAACATCATTATAGTCTACTGAAAGTGTAGAGACAAGATCAATTAGTTCATTATATTCTGTATTGCGGTTTGGTCTGTATATACAGCCAACTAAAATATTGCTTTGGTCTCTTTTGCTAATAATTTTTATAAATATCCATTCCATTGCATTTCCTGACGGTTGCTTACATACTACTCTAGAACTAAGACTCTTTTTAACATAAACTGCCACTCCTCCAGCATGGTCTCTACGATCAGAACGATACAGAACATAGGTATCACATGAAAACATTGAATCACACAAATCAGACACAAACCACGTTTCAGATACACATATGACATCTACATTCGAATTAACAAATAAATATCGAAACTCTTCAATCTTATTCACTAAACTTTGCGCATTCAAGTGTACTACTTTTAGACCTGACCACTGTTTAGTAAGAATACGAAGTAAAGCATAGCTGTTGGAAGAATTCATGTCACCCTGCATAATGCGAGATAAAGCCTACACACCGCGCACGCAATTCATCTATTAAAATGTTATTAAGACTACCATTTGATTCGAGGCTGTAAAAAAGATAAAAATGTAATAATTCCTAAGATTAAATAGAAGTAAGTATAACAGAGCATTAAAGAGTCGCAAACATATTTTACTGACGAAACGAACTGTTGTCCATCAAAGCTCCAGTGTGATCAGTAGGTGGCACGAGGGGTGGTGGGGTATCGGACTCAACATTAGAAATTGTTTGCTGCTGCTGCTGCTGCAGTGACGAAAGCTTTTGCAAGCTCTCGATGCATATGAATTTGCCGCCAGTGCTTTGTCTCACATGCACAAGCCCGCGACGTGTAAATACAGCTTCGACGCGTGATTCCGCCAACCTTGGTAACGGTGTGGCTCGTCAAGTAGAGCAACCGGTTGACGTAAGAGGAGCGTGTCGAAATTGTGGTCAGGACGGCCATTTCATTAATGCTTGTACCAACAACCGGGTCTTGTTTTGCTGGGTTTGTGGTAAACGAGGGTTACGGACGTTGGATTGTTGCGAACGAAGCAATCAAGGAAACGGTCAGCGTCTCCACCAGGGTCGGGAGGAGGTGGAGAAACGCAAACCAGAGTCCCGGTAGTTATTAACCAGCTACGAGTGGAGAAGGGTCTGATCGTAGCGGCAGTGGAGGTCGGCGGTCACAGGGTGTCGGCCACTATCGATATCGGCGAACTGTGTGATGTAAGGACGAGGATTTCGTTGGCAGACCGGTCTAGCATCGATGTGGCCAAATTGTGGCGTACTTGTGTAAAGCTGGCAGGAAGCCAGGTGCTCGTGCCGTTACTGAACATGCCAACCATGTTAGACCCGATTATCCTAGGCATGGACTTTCTGAGTGCAATCGGGACGCAGATTATATGCGGAAGTGCACGCTTAGAGCTGCGAGTTGACTCCACGCAACTCGAAGATCATAGGTTGTATCCTGCAGTCATCGAACCGGCCGAGTTAAGTGGGGCCCATAAGCTGGATACAAAGCAGCCACCAGAAAACCACCCCGACACGAGATAGTGGTGACTTCGACCTTTGACCCGGTGACCAAAAGCCAGGTTTCACTCATCAAGGCAGTCGAGAATGCTAGTCCAGTCAGTGAGGATGACGACAACGAGGAGCGGAAAGACCAAGAAACCCCTTTGAGGCCCGAGATACAGGAGTTCATCGAGGCTGAGCTCGCTGCGTTCGACAAACTTTCGGGTGTCTCTCACATCGCCGAACACAAGATCGTGATGACGGATAATAAACCGCTTAAACAGCGGTATTATCCCAAAAACCCCGAAATGCAGCGCATCATTAATGACCAAATAGACGAGCTCCTCAAGGTAGATGCAATTGAACCATCTAAGAGCCCCCACAGCGCACCGGTCGTTATAGTTAAGAAGAAGACAGAAGAGTGGCGAATGTGCATGGATTATTGGCAGTTGAATGCGCATTCCGTTCCAGATGCTTATCCTGTTCCACGAATAAACCACATTCTGGAAAAATTGCAAAACGCACGTTTTATTTCCACTTTAGACCTAAAACACGGTTATTGGAAGATTCCCTTGGCGCCCGATAGCCGAGAATATACTGCCTTTACGGTACCTGGGAGGGGTCTTTTCCAGTGGCGGGTGATGCCTTTCGGTTTGCATTCGGCATTGGATTGCGTCATTGGGGCCGACATGGAACCTCATGCGTTCGCATATCTGGACGACATAATCGTCGTCGGAGAAACCGAAGAGCAACACTTGGCCAACCAAGTGAGAGAAGCTTGGCTTGGCCCCGTTGAGGAGCTGTATAGCCAGTTTTACCTTTTACCTTACACTTGGCCAACCTCAAGGAAGTATTTAGAAGGTTGAAGGAGGCCAATTTGAAAGTCAACCCGAAGAAGTGTTCCTTCTTTAAGCAAAAGTTGGTCTATCTGGGACACGTTGTGAGTCGAGAGGGACCCCGGCAAGGTCGCCGCTATAAAAGAACTCAGGGGCCCCACTAATATAAAAGAACTTCGCCAATGCCTTGGGATGTCGTCGTGGTAACGCCGCTTCGCCCCTAATTTCGCCACTTACGTGCTGCCAATGACCTCTCTGCTCAAGAAGCGAAAAAGATGGGCGTGGGGATGCGAACAACAAACGGCTTTGGACCAACTTAAGCACGGCCTCGCAACGGCGGCGGTGCTAGCCTGTCCCAACTTTACGGAAAGATTTGTTCTTCAGACCGATGCGAGTGAAGTAGGGTTGGGGCGGTGCTCACCCAAGAGATAGAAGGGCAAGAGAAGGTGCTCGCCTATGCCAGCCGCCGTCTGCTAAAGGCGGAAGAGAATTATAGCACCACCGAGAAAGAGTGCTTCGCAATTATATGGGCTATCAGGAAATTCCTTGGCGAGACTGAGAACTGTACCCCAGCCAAGGAGCTTCCTTACAATATATTGTGTCAATCCCTGCCGTTAACTTCGACAACTTTCTACCTAGGCGGATAAAAATGGCCATAATGGATTAGGTTTAACACGTATTATGCTCCAAATATTCAAGTTTTCCTTAAATTGGGAAGCTAGGTGCAATGGTATAGCTCAAAGTGGGCGTGGAGTACAATATAAAGTTTTCAATAGTAATTCTTTGTATGGAGTCAATCCCTGCAGTTAACTTCGACAACTTTTGACCTAGGCGGATGAAAATGGCCATAATGGATTAGGTTTAACCCGTATTATGCTCCAGATATTCAAGTTTTCCTTAAATTGGGAAGCTAGGTGCAATGGTGTAGCTCAAAGTGGGCGTGGAGTACAATATAAAGTTTTAAATAGTAATTCTTTATATGGTGTCAATCCCTGCCGTTAACTTCGACAACTTTCGACCTAGGCGGATGAAAATGGCCATAATGGATTAGGTTTAACCCATATTATGCTCCAGATATTCAAGTTTTCCTTAAATTGGGAAGCTAGGTGCAATGGTGTAGCTCAAAGTGGGCGGGGAGTACAATATAAAGTTTTAAATAGTAATTCTTTGTATGGAGTCAATCCCTGCCGTTAACTTCGACAACTTTCGACCTAGGCGGATGAAAATGGCCATAATGGATTAGGTTTAACCCGTATTATGCTCCAGATATTCAAGTTTTCCTTAAATTGGGAAGCTAGGTGCAATGATGTAGGAGAAAGTGGGCGTGGAGTACAATATATAGTTTTAAATAGTAATTCTTTATATGGTGTCAATCACTGCAGTTAACTTCGACAACTTTCGACCTAGGCGGATGAAAATGGCCATAATGGATTAGGTTTAACCCGTATTATGCTCCAGATATTCAAGTTTTCCTTAAATTGGGAAGCTAGGTGCAATGGTGTAGCTCAAAGTGGGCGTGGAGTACAATATAAAGTTTTAAATAGTAATTCTTTATATGGTGTCAATCCCTGCCGTTAACTTCGACAACTTTCGACCTAGGCGGATGAAAATGGCCATAATGGATTAGGTTTAACCCGTATTATGCTCCAGATATTCAAGTTTTCCTTAAATTGGGAAGCTAGGTGCAATGGTGTAGCTCAAAGTGGGCGTGGAGTACAATATAAAGTTTTAAATAGTAATTCTTTGTATGGAGTCAATCCCTGCCGTTAACTTCGACAACTTTCGACCTAGGCGGATGAAAATGGCCATAATGGATTAGGTTTAACCCGTATTATGCTCCAGATATTCAAGTTTTCCTTAAATTGGGAAGCTAGGTGCAATGGTGTAGGACAAAGTGGGCGTGGAGTACAATATATAGTTTTAAATAGTAATTCTTTATATGGTGTCAATCCCTGCCGTTAACTTCGACAACTTTCGACCTAGGCGGATGAAAATGGCCATAATGGATTAGGTTTAACCCGTATTATGCTCCAGATATTCAAGTTTTCCTTAAATTGGGAAGCTAGGTGCAATGGTGTAGCTCAAAGTGGGCGTGGAGTACAATATAAAGTTTTAAATAGTAATTCTTTATATGGTGTCAATCCCTGCCGTTAACTTCGACAACTTTCGACCTAGGCGGATGAAAATGGCCATAATGGATTAGGTTTAACCCGTATTATGCTCCAGATATTCAAGTTTTCCTTAAATTGGGAAGCTAGGTGCAATGGTGTAGCTCAAAGTGGGCGTGGAGTACAATATAAAGTTTTCAATAGTAATTCTTTGTATGGAGTCAATCCCTGCCGTTAACTTCGACAACTTTCGACCTAGGCGGATGAAAATGGCCATAATGGATTAGGTTTAACCCGTATTATGCTCCAGATATTCAAGTTTTCCTTAAATTGGGAAGCTAGGTGCAATGGTGTAGCTCAAAGTGGGCGTGGAGTACAATATAAAGTTTTAAATAGTAATTCTTTATATGGTGTCAATCCCTGCCGTTAACTTCGACAACTTTCGACCTAGGCGGATGAAAATGGCCATAATGGATTAGGTTTAACCCGTATTATGCTCCAGATATTCAAGTTTTCCTTAAATTGGGAAGCTAGGTGCAATGGTGTAGCTCAAAGTGGGCGTGGAGTACAATATAAAGTTTTAAATAGTAATTCTTTATATGGTGTCAATCCCTGCCGTTAACTTCGACAACTTTCGACCTAGGCGGATGAAAATGGCCATAATGGATTAGGTTTAACCCGTATTATGCTCCAGATATTCAAGTTTTCCTTAAATTGGGAAGCTAGGTGCAATGGTGTAGCTCAAAGTGGGCGTGGAGTACAATATAAAGTTTTAAATAGTAATTCTTTGTATGGTGTCAATCCCTGCCGTTAACTTCGACAACTTTCGACCTAGGCGGATGAAAATGGCCATAATGGATTAGGTTTAACCCGTATTATGCTCCAGATATTCAAGTTTTCCTTAAATTGGGAAGCTAGGTGCAATGGTGTAGGACAAAGTGGGCGTGGAGTACAATATAAAGTTTTAAATAGTAATTCTTTATATGGTGTCAATCCCTGCCGTTAACTTCGACAACTTTCGACCTAGGCGGATGAAAATGGCCATAATGGATTAGGTTTAACCCGTATTATGCTCCAGATATTCAAGTTTTCCTTAAATTGGGAAGCTAGGTGCAATGGTGTAGCTCAAAGTGGGCGTGGAGTACAATATAAAGTTTTAAATAGTAATTCTTTGTATGGTGTCAATCCCTGCCGTTAACTTCGACAACTTTCGACCTAGGCGGATGAAAATGGCCATAATGGATTAGGTTTAACCCGTATTATGCTCCAGATATTCAAGTTTTCCTTAAATTGGGAAGCTAGGTGCAATGGTGTAGGACAAAGTGGGCGTGGAGTACAATATAAAGTTTTAAATAGTAATTCTTTATATGGTGTCAATCCCTGCCGTTAACTTCGACAACTTTCGACCTAGGCGGATGAAAATGGCCATAATGGATTAGGTTTAACCCGTATTATGCTCCAGATATTCAAGTTTTCCTTAAATTGGGAAGCTAGGTGCAATGGTGTAGCTCAAAGTGGGCGTGGAGTACAATATAAAGTTTTAAATAGTAATTCTTTGTATGGTGTCAATCCCTGCCGTTAACTTCGACAACTTTCGACCTAGGCGGATGAAAATGGCCATAATGGATTAGGTTTAACCCGTATTATGCTCCAGATATTCAAGTTTTCCTTAAATTGGGAAGCTAGGTGCAATGGTGTAGCTCAAAGTGGGCGTGGAGTACAATATAAAGTTTTAAATAGTAATTCTTTATATGGTGTCAATCCCTGCCGTTAACTTCGACAACTTTCGACCTAGGCGGATGAAAATGGCCATAATGGATTAGGTTTAACCCGTATTATGCTCCAGATATTCAAGTTTTCCTTAAATTGGGAAGCTAGGTGCAATGGTGTAGCTCAAAGTGGGCGTGGAGTACAATATAAAGTTTTAAATAGTAATTCTTTATATGGTGTCAATCCCTGCCGTTAACTTCGACAACTTTCGACCTAGGCGGATGAAAATGGCCATAATGGATTAGGTTTAACCCGTATTATGCTCCAGATATTCAAGTTTTCCTTAAATTGGGAAGCTAGGTGCAATGGTGTAGCTCAAAGTGGGCGTGGAGTACAATATAAAGTTTTAAATAGTAATTCTTTGTATGGTGTCAATCCCTGCCGTTAACTTCGACAACTTTCGACCTAGGCGGATGAAAATGGCCATAATGGATTAGGTTTAACCCGTATTATGCTCCAGATATTCAAGTTTTCCTTAAATTGGGAAGCTAGGTGCAATGGTGTAGCTCAAAGTGGGCGTGGAGTACAATATAAAGTTTTAAATAGTAATTCTTTGTATGGTGTCAATCCCTGCCGTTAACTTCGACAACTTTCGACCTAGGCGGATGAAAATGGCCATAATGGATTAGGTTTAACCCGTATTATGCTCCAGATATTCAAGTTTTCCTTAAATTGGGAAGCTAGGTGCAATGGTGTAGGTCAAAGTGGGCGTGGAGTACAATATAAAGTTTTAAATAGTAATTCTTTATATGGTGTCAATCCCTGCCGTTAACTTCGACAACTTTCGACCTAGGCGGATGAAAATGGCCATAATGGATTAGGTTTAACCCGTATTATGCTCCAGATATTCAAGTTTTCCTTAAATTGGGAAGCTAGGTGCAATGGTGTAGCTCAAAGTGGGCGTGGAGTACAATATAAAGTTTTAAATAGTAATTCTTTATATGGTGTCAATCCCTGCCGTTAACTTCGACAACTTTCGACCTAGGCGGATGAAAATGGCCATAATGGATTAGGTTTAACCCGTATTATGCTCCAGATATTCAAGTTTTCCTTAAATTGGGAAGCTAGGTGCAATGGTGTAGCTCAAAGTGGGCGTGGAGTACAATATAAAGTTTTAAATAGTAATTCTTTGTATGGTGTCAATCCCTGCCGTTAACTTCGACAACTTTCGACCTAGGCGGATGAAAATGGCCATAATGGATTAGGTTTAACCCGTATTATGCTCCAGATATTCAAGTTTTCCTTAAATTGGGAAGCTAGGTGCAATGATGTAGGACAAAGTGGGCGTGGAGTACAATATAAAGTTTTAAATAGTAATTCTTTATATGGTGTCAATCCCTGCCGTTAACTTCGACAACTTTCGACCTAGGCGGATGAAAATGGCCATAATGGATTAGGTTTAACCCGTATTATGCTCCAGATATTCAAGTTTTCCTTAAATTGGGAAGCTAGGTGCAATGGTGTAGCTCAAAGTGGGCGTGGAGTACAATATAAAGTTTTAAATAGTAATTCTTTATATGGTGTCAATCCCTGCCGTTAACTTCGACAACTTTCGACCTAGGCGGATGAAAATGGCCATAATGGATTAGGTTTAACCCGTATTATGCTCCAGATATTCAAGTTTTCCATAAATTGGGAAGCTAGGTGCAATGGTGTAGCTCAAAGTGGGCGTGGAGTACAATATAAAGTTTTAAATAGTAATTCTTTGTATGGTGTCAATCCCTGCCGTTAACTTCGACAACTTTCGACCTAGGCGGATGAAAATGGCCATAATGGATTAGGTTTAACCCGTATTATGCTCCAGATATTCAAGTTTTCCTTAAATTGGGAAGCTAGGTGCAATGGTGTAGCTCAAAGTGGGCGTGGAGTACAATATAAAGTTTTAAATAGTAATTCTTTGTATGGTGTCAATCCCTGCCGTTAACTTCGACAACTTTCGACCTAGGCGGATGAAAATGGCCATAATGGATTAGGTTTAACCCGTATTATGCTCCAGATATTCAAGTTTTCCTTAAATTGGGAAGCTAGGTGCAATGGTGTAGCTCAAAGTGGGCGTGGAGTACAATATAAAGTTTTAAATAGTAATTCTTTGTATGGAGTCAATCCTTGCCGTTAACTTCGACAACTTTCGACCTAGGCGGATGAAAATGGCCATAATGGATTAGGTTTAACCCGTATTATGCTCCAGATATTCAAGTTTTCCATAAATTGGGAAGCTAGGTGCAATGGTGTAGCTCAAAGTGGGCGTGGAGTACAATATAAAGTTTTAAATAGAAATTCTTTGTATGGAGTCAATCCCTGCCGTTAACTTCGACATCTTTCGACCTAGGCGGATGAAAATGGCCATAATGGATTAGGTTTAACCCGTATTATGCTTCTGATATTCAAGTTTTCCATAAATTGGGAAGCTAGGTGCAATGGTGCCGTTACCCTGCCGTTAACTTCGAGTAGCCTTGCAAATAGCCGTAATGCACAGAGGGCAAAAACGTGTTCAGAAAATAAGTTGCCTTCAACTTAAAATGAGAACAGAATGTTCTCAAATTTTTTGAGAACGAATGTTCCAAATGTTCTTGAAATGAGTTAAGTTGCTCTCAATCGGATAATATTTGCTTTGAACAACAACAAAACCGGTTTGCAAGAGACCTATATACAAGAGAGAGATATACAAGAGAGAGAGAGCGAGTGAGAGCGAATTGGCTCTCTTTTTGATCTCCCTCTTGTCAGCTCAACAAAGCATAAGTAGCCCTCTGGACGTGCAACGTGTAGACGTGTTCAACGGCCGAATTGGCTAGCGCGTCATTCCATACGTTGAATGCATAAGGTACCGGGCTCAAATCCCAGTCAAGCCCGAACAAATTTTTCTGTGTTTTTCTGAAAAACTTAAAACGAGGTCAGGTGGGGGTCGGTCGTTGAAGCGATGGAATATATGGGTCGAGGAGAAGCAGCAGGTGCACGACGAACCCATCCAAGGAGTCTTGTTTCCCTTCACTTCTAATCAAAAGAGGTATGTTCCCGTTCCCCATTCCACCCCATTGTGAGGAATCCGCCCACACCTGGTCCAAGTGCAATCAATTTTTTTTCCCAGGTGAGTTTAAAATGTTTTTGAAAACGGAACAATATTAACTCAAATCATGTTCTGAAAAATGGAACAATATCAACTCAATTTGAGTTTTTGCGTTCTCAAAAAATTGTTCTTAAAATGAGAACATTGCACTACATGTGAGAAAACCCGTTCATGCATACTTTTTGATAACGTTTGTGCTCTATTTGAGTCCAATGTTCTCGGTTTTTTCCCTCTGTGTGGACTTCTTTTGACCTGTGTTATGCTTAAGATAATCAACTTTTCCATAAATTGGGAAGCTAGGTGCAATGGTGTGGCTCAAAGTGGGCGTTTTCCATAAATTGTGCTAAAGATATTCAAGTTTTCCATAAATTGGGAAGCTAGGTGCAATGGTGAGCTCAAAGTGGGCGTGGAGTACAATATAAAGTTTTAAATAATAAATCTTTGTATGGAGTCAATCCCTGCCGTTAACTTCGACAACATTCGACCTAGGCGGATGAAAATGGCCATAATGGATTAGGTTTAACCCGTATTATGCTTCAGATATTCAAGTTTTCCATAAATTGGGAAGCTAGGTGCAATGGTGTAGCTCAAAGTGGGCGTGGAGTACAATATAAAGTTTTAAATAGTAATTCTTTGTATGGAGTCAATCCCTGCCGTTAACTTCGACAACTTTCGACCTAGGCGGATGAAAATGGCCATAATGGATTTGGTTTAACCCGTATTATGCTCCAGATATTCAAGTTTTCCATAAATTGGGAAGCTAGGTGCAATGGTGTAGCTCAAAGTGGGCGTGGAGTACAATATAAAGTTTTAAATAGTAATTCTTTGTATGGAGTCAATCCCTGCCTAGGCGGATGAAAATGGCCATAATGGATTAGGTTTAACCCGTATTATGCTCCAGATATTCAAGTTTTCCATAAATTGGGAAGCTAGGTGCAATGGTGTAGCTCAAAGTGGGCGTGGAGTACAATATAAAGTTTTAAATAGTAATTCTTTGTATGGAGTCAATCCCTGCCGTTAACTTCGACAACTTTCGACCTAGGCGGATGAAAATGGCCATAATGGATTAGGTTTAACCCGTATTATGCTCCAGATATTCAAGTTTTCCTTAAATTGGGAAGCTAGGTGCAATGGTGTAGCTCAAAGTGGGCGTGGAGTACAATATAAAGTTTTAAATAGTAATTCTTTATATGGTGTCAATCCCTGCCGTTAACTTCGACAACTTTCGACCTAGGCGGATGAAAATGGCCATAATGGATTAGGTTTAACCCGTATTATGCTCCAGATATTCAAGTTTTCCTTAAATTGGGAAGCTAGGTGCAATGGTGTAGCTCAAAGTGGGCGTGGAGTACAATATAAAGTTTTAAATAGTAATTCTTTGTATGGTGTCAATCCCTGCCGTTAACTTCGACAACTTTCGACCTAGGCGGATGAAAATGGCCATAATGGATTAGGTTTAACCCGTATTATGCTCCAGATATTCAAGTTTTCCATAAATTGGGAAGCTAGGTGCAATGGTGTAGCTCAAAGTGGGCGTGGAGTACAATATAAAGTTTTAAATAGTAATTCTTTGTATGGAGTCAATCCCTGCCGTTAACTTCGACAACTTTCGACCTAGGCGGATGAAAATGGCCATAATGGATTAGGTTTAACCCGTATTATGCTCCAGATATTCAAGTTTTCCATAAATTGGGAAGCTAGGTGCAATGGTGTAGCTCAAAGTGGGCGTGGAGTACAATATAAAGTTTTAAATAGTAATTCTTTGTATGGAGTCAATCCCTGCCGTTAACTTCGACAACTTTCGACCTAGGCGGATGAAAATGGCCATAATGGATTAGGTTTAACCCGTATTATGCTCCAGATATTCAAGTTTTCCTTAAATTGGGAAGCTAGGTGCAATGGTGTAGCTCAAAGTGGGCGTGGAGTACAATATAAAGTTTTAAATAGTAATTCTTTATATGGTGTCAATCCCTGCCGTTAACTTCGACAACTTTCGACCTAGGCGGATGAAAATGGCCATAATGGATTAGGTTTAACCCGTATTATGCTCCAGATATTCAAGTTTTCCATAAATTGGGAAGCTAGGTGCAATGGTGTAGCTCAAAGTGGGCGTGGAGTACAATATAAAGTTTTAAATAGTAATTCTTTGTATGGAGTCAATCCCTGCCGTTAACTTCGACAACTTTCGACCTAGGCGGATGAAAATGGCCATAATGGATTAGGTTTAACCCGTATTATGCTCCAGATATTCAAGTTTTCCATAAATTGGGAAGCTAGGTGCAATGGTGTAGCTCAAAGTGGGCGTGGAGTACAATATAAAGTTTTAAATAGTAATTCTTTGTATGGTGTCAATCCCTGCCGTTAACTTCGACAACTTTCGACCTAGGCGGATGAAAATGGCCATAATGGATTAGGTTTAACCCGTATTATGCTCCAGATATTCAAGTTTTCCATAAATTGGGAAGCTAGGTGCAATGGTGTAGCTCAAAGTGGGCGTGGAGTACAATATAAAGTTTTAAATAGTAATTCTTTGTATGGAGTCAATCCCTGCCGTTAACTTCGACAACTTTCGACCTAGGCGGATGAAAATGGCCATAATGGATTAGGGTTTAACCCGTATTATGCTCCAGATATTCAAGTTTTCCATAAATTGGGAAGCTAGGTGCAATGGTGTAGCTCAAAGTGGGCGTGGAGTACAATATAAAGTTTTAAATAGTAATTCTTTGTATGGAGTCAATCCCCTGCCGTTAACTTCGACAACTTTCGACCTAGGCGGATGAAAATGGCCATAATGGATTAGGTTTAACCCGTATTATGCTCCAGATATTCAAGTTTTCCATAAATTGGGAAGCTAGGTGCAATGGTGTAGCTCAAAGTGGGCGTGGAGTACAATATAAAGTTTTAAATAGTAATTCTTTATATGGAGTCAATCCCTGCCGTTAACTTCGACAACTTTCGACCTAGGCGGATGAAAATGGCCATAATGGATTAGGTTTAACCCGTATTATGCTCCAGATATTCAAGTTTTCCATAAATTGGGAAGCTAGGTGCAATGGTGTAGCTCAAAGTGGGCGTGGAGTACAATATAAAGTTTTAAATAGTAATTCTTTGTATGGAGTCAATCCCTGCCGTTAACTTCGACAACTTTCGACCTAGGCGGATGAAAATGGCCATAATGGATTAGGTTTAACCCGTATTATGCTCCAGATATTCAAGTTTTCCATAAATTGGGAAGCTAGGTGCAATGGTGTAGCTCAAAGTGGGCGTGGAGTACAATATAAAGTTTTAAATAGTAATTCTTTGTATGGAGTCAATCCCTGCCGTTAACTTCGACAACTTTCGACCTAGGCGGATGAAAATGGCCATAATGGATTAGGTTTAACCCGTATTATGCTCCAGATATTCAAGTTTTCCATAAATTGGGAAGCTAGGTGCAATGGTGTAGCTCAAAGTGGGCGTGGAGTACAATATAAAGTTTTAAATAGTAATTCTTTGTATGGAGTCAATCCCTGCCGTTAACTTCGACAACTTTCGACCTAGGCGGATGAAAATGGCCATAATGGATTAGGTTTAACCCGTATTATGCTCCAGATATTCAAGTTTTCCATAAATTGGGAAGCTAGGTGCAATGGTGTAGCTCAAAGTGGGCGTGGAGTACAATATAAAGTTTTAAATAGTAATTCTTTGTATGGAGTCAATCCCTGCCGTTAACTTCGACAACTTTCGACCTAGGCGGATGAAAATGGCCATAATGGATTAGGTTTAACCCGTATTATGCTCCAGATATTCAAGTTTTCCATAAATTGGGAAGCTAGGTGCAATGGTGTAGCTCAAAGTGGGCGTGGAGTACAATATAAAGTTTTAAATAGTAATTCTTTATATGGTGTCAATCCCTGCCGTTAACTTCGACAACTTTCGACCTAGGCGGATGAAAATGGCCATAATGGATTAGGTTTAACCCGTATTATGCTCCAGATATTCAAGTTTTCCTTAAATTGGGAAGCTAGGTGCAATGGTGTAGCTCAAAGTGGGCGTGGAGTACAATATAAAGTTTTAAATAGTAATTCTTTGTATGGAGTCAATCCCTGCCGTTAACTTCGACAACTTTCGACCTAGGCGGATGAAAATGGCCATAATGGATTAGGTTTAACCCGTATTATGCTCCAGATATTCAAGTTTTCCATAAATTGGGAAGCTAGGTGCAATGGTGTAGCTCAAAGTGGGCGTGGAGTACAATATAAAGTTTTAAATAGTAATTCTTTGTATGGAGTCAATCCCTGCCGTTAACTTCGACAACTTTCGACCTAGGCGGATGAAAATGGCCATAATGGATTAGGTTTAACCCGTATTATGCTCCAGATATTCAAGTTTTCCATAAATTGGGAAGCTAGGTGCAATGGTGTAGCTCAAAGTGGGCGTGGAGTACAATATAAAGTTTTAAATAGTAATTCTTTGTATGGAGTCAATCCCTGCCGTTAACTTCGACAACTTTCGACCTAGGCGGATGAAAATGGCCATAATGGATTAGGTTTAACCCGTATTATGCTCCAGATATTCAAGTTTTCCATAAATTGGGAAGCTAGGTGCAATGGTGTAGCTCAAAGTGGGCGTGGAGTACAATATAAAGTTTTAAATAGTAATTCTTTGTATGGTGTCAATCCCTGCCGTTAACTTCGACAACTTTCGACCTAGGCGGATGAAAATGGCCATAATGGATTAGGTTTAACCCGTATTATGCTCCAGATATTCAAGTTTTCCTTAAATTGGGAAGCTAGGTGCAATGGTGTAGCTCAAAGTGGGCGTGGAGTACAATATAAAGTTTTAAATAGTAATTCTTTATATGGTGTCAATCCCTGCCGTTAACTTCGACAACTTTCGACCTAGGCGGATGAAAATGGCCATAATGGATTAGGTTTAACCCGTATTATGCTCCAGATATTCAAGTTTTCCATAAATTGGGAAGCTAGGTGCAATGGTGTAGCTCAAAGTGGGCGTGGAGTACAATATAAAGTTTTAAATAGTAATTCTTTGTATGGAGTCAATCCCTGCCGTTAACTTCGACAACTTTCGACCTAGGCGGATGAAAATGGCCATAATGGATTAGGTTTAACCCGTATTATGCTCCAGATATTCAAGTTTTCCATAAATTGGGAAGCTAGGTGCAATGGTGTAGCTCAAAGTGGGCGTGGAGTACAATATAAAGTTTTAAATAGTAATTCTTTGTATGGTGTCAATCCCTGCCGTTAACTTCGACAACTTTCGACCTAGGCGGATGAAAATGGCCATAATGGATTAGGTTTAACCCGTATTATGCTCCAGATATTCAAGTTTTCCATAAATTGGGAAGCTAGGTGCAATGGTGTAGCTCAAAGTGGGCGTGGAGTACAATATAAAGTTTTAAATAGTAATTCTTTGTATGGAGTCAATCCCTGCCGTTAACTTCGACAACTTTCGACCTAGGCGGATGAAAATGGCCATAATGGATTAGGTTTAACCCGTATTATGCTCCAGATATTCAAGTTTTCCATAAATTGGGAAGCTAGGTGCAATGGTGTAGCTCAAAGTGGGCGTGGAGTACAATATAAAGTTTTAAATAGTAATTCTTTGTATGGTGTCAATCCCTGCCGTTAACTTCGACAACTTTCGACCTAGGCGGATGAAAATGGCCATAATGGATTAGGTTTAACCCGTATTATGCTCCAGATATTCAAGTTTTCCATAAATTGGGAAGCTAGGTGCAATGGTGTAGCTCAAAGTGGGCGTGGAGTACAATATAAAGTTTTAAATAGTAATTCTTTGTATGGAGTCAATCCCTGCCGTTAACTTCGACAACTTTCGACCTAGGCGGATGAAAATGGCCATAATGGATTAGGTTTAACCCGTATTATGCTCCAGATATTCAAGTTTTCCATAAATTGGGAAGCTAGGTGCAATGGTGTAGCTCAAAGTGGGCGTGGAGTACAATATAAAGTTTTAAATAGTAATTCTTTGTATGGAGTCAATCCCTGCCGTTAACTTCGACAACTTTCGACCTAGGCGGATGAAAATGGCCATAATGGATTAGGTTTAACCCGTATTATGCTCCAGATATTCAAGTTTTCCATAAATTGGGAAGCTAGGTGCAATGGTGTAGCTCAAAGTGGGCGTGGAGTACAATATAAAGTTTTAAATAGTAATTCTTTGTATGGAGTCAATCCCTGCCGTTAACTTCGACAACTTTCGACCTAGGCGGATGAAAATGGCCATAATGGATTAGGTTTAACCCGTATTATGCTCCAGATATTCAAGTTTTCCATAAATTGGGAAGCTAGGTGCAATGGTGTAGCTCAAAGTGGGCGTGGAGTACAATATAAAGTTTTAAATAGTAATTCTTTGTATGGTGTCAATCCCTGCCGTTAACTTCGACAACTTTCGACCTAGGCGGATGAAAATGGCCATAATGGATTAGGTTTAACCCGTATTATGCTCCAGATATTCAAGTTTTCCATAAATTGGGAAGCTAGGTGCAATGGTGTAGCTCAAAGTGGGCGTGGAGTACAATATAAAGTTTTAAATAGTAATTCTTTGTATGGAGTCAATCCCTGCCGTTAACTTCGACAACTTTCGACCTAGGCGGATGAAAATGGCCATAATGGATTAGGTTTAACCCGTATTATGCTCCAGATATTCAAGTTTTCCATAAATTGGGAAGCTAGGTGCAATGGTGTAGCTCAAAGTGGGCGTGGAGTACAATATAAAGTTTTAAATAGTAATTCTTTGTATGGAGTCAATCCCTGCCGTTAACTTCGACAACTTTCGACCTAGGCGGATGAAAATGGCCATAATGGATTAGGTTTAACCCGTATTATGCTCCAGATATTCAAGTTTTCCATAAATTGGGAAGCTAGGTGCAATGGTGTAGCTCAAAGTGGGCGTGGAGTACAATATAAAGTTTTAAATAGTAATTCTTTGTATGGAGTCAATCCCTGCCGTTAACTTCGACAACTTTCGACCTAGGCGGATGAAAATGGCCATAATGGATTAGGTTTAACCCGTATTATGCTCCAGATATTCAAGTTTTCCATAAATTGGGAAGCTAGGTGCAATGGTGTAGCTCAAAGTGGGCGTGGAGTACAATATAAAGTTTTAAATAGTAATTCTTTGTATGGTGTCAATCCCTGCCGTTAACTTCGACAACTTTCGACCTAGGCGGATGAAAATGGCATAATGGATTAGGTTTAACCCGTATTATGCTCCAGATATTCAAGTTTTCCATAAATTGGGAAGCTAGGTGCAATGGTGTAGCTCAAAGTGGGCGTGGAGTACAATATAAAGTTTTAAATAGTAATTCTTTGTATGGAGTCAATCCCTGCCGTTAACTTCGACAACTTTCGACCTAGGCGGATGAAAATGGCCATAATGGATTAGGTTTAACCCGTATTATGCTCCAGATATTCAAGTTTTCCATAAATTGGGAAGCTAGGTGCAATGGTGTAGCTCAAAGTGGGCGTGGAGTACAATATAAAGTTTTAAATAGTAATTCTTTGTATGGAGTCAATCCCTGCCGTTAACTTCGACAACTTTCGACCTAGGCGGATGAAAATGGCCATAATGGATTAGGTTTAACCCGTATTATGCTCCAGATATTCAAGTTTTCCATAAATTGGGAAGCTAGGTGCAATGGTGTAGCTCAAAGTGGGCGTGGAGTACAATATAAAGTTTTAAATAGTAATTCTTTGTATGGAGTCAATCCCTGCCGTTAACTTCGACAACTTTCGACCTAGGCGGATGAAAATGGCCATAATGGATTAGGTTTAACCCGTATTATGCTCCAGATATTCAAGTTTTCCATAAATTGGGAAGCTAGGTGCAATGGTGTAGCTCAAAGTGGGCGTGGAGTACAATATAAAGTTTTAAATAGTAATTCTTTGTATGGAGTCAATCCCTGCCGTTAACTTCGACAACTTTCGACCTAGGCGGATGAAAATGGCCATAATGGATTAGGTTTAACCCGTATTATGCTCCAGATATTCAAGTTTTCCATAAATTGGGAAGCTAGGTGCAATGGTGTAGCTCAAAGTGGGCGTGGAGTACAATATAAAGTTTTAAATAGTAATTCTTTGTATGGTGTCAATCCCTGCCGTTAACTTCGACAACTTTCGACCTAGGCGGATGAAAATGGCCATAATGGATTAGGTTTAACCCGTATTATGCTCCAGATATTCAAGTTTTCCATAAATTGGGAAGCTAGGTGCAATGGTGTAGCTCAAAGTGGGCGTGGAGTACAATATAAAGTTTTAAATAGTAATTCTTTGTATGGAGTCAATCCCTGCCGTTAACTTCGACAACTTTCGACCTAGGCGGATGAAAATGGCCATAATGGATTAGGTTTAACCCGTATTATGCTCCAGATATTCAAGTTTTCCATAAATTGGGAAGCTAGGTGCAATGGTGTAGCTCAAAGTGGGCGTGGAGTACAATATAAAGTTTTAAATAGTAATTCTTTGTATGGAGTCAATCCCTGCCGTTAACTTCGACAACTTTCGACCTAGGCGGATGAAAATGGCCATAATGGATTAGGTTTAACCCGTATTATGCTCCAGATATTCAAGTTTTCCATAAATTGGGAAGCTAGGTGCAATGGTGTAGCTCAAAGTGGGCGTGGAGTACAATATAAAGTTTTAAATAGTAATTCTTTGTATGGAGTCAATCCCTGCCGTTAACTTCGACAACTTTCGACCTAGGCGGATGAAAATGGCCATAATGGATTAGGTTTAACCCGTATTATGCTCCAGATATTCAAGTTTTCCATAAATTGGGAAGCTAGGTGCAATGGTGTAGCTCAAAGTGGGCGTGGAGTACAATATAAAGTTTTAAATAGTAATTCTTTGTATGGAGTCAATCCCTGCCGTTAACTTCGACAACTTTCGACCTAGGCGGATGAAAATGGCCATAATGGATTAGGTTTAACCCGTATTATGCTCCAGATATTCAAGTTTTCCATAAATTGGGAAGCTAGGTGCAATGGTGTAGCTCAAAGTGGGCGTGGAGTACAATATAAAGTTTTAAATAGTAATTCTTTATATGGTCACGTCGCCGTTAACTTCGACAACTTTCGACCTAGGCGGATGAAAATGGCCATAATGGATTAGGTTTAACCCGTATTATGCTCCAGATATTCAAGTTTTCCATAAATTGGGAAGCTAGGTGCAATGGTGTAGCTCAAAGTGGGCGTGGAGTACAATATAAAGTTTTAAATAGTAATTCTTTATATGGTGTCAATCCCTGCCGTTAACTTCGACAACTTTCGACCTAGGCGGATGAAAATGGCCATAATGGATTAGGTTTAACCCGTATTATGCTCCAGATATTCAAGTTTTCCATAAATTGGGAAGCTAGGTGCAGGGTAGCTGGCAAAGTGGGCGTGGAGTACAATATAAAGTTTTAAATAGTAATTCTTTGTATGGTGTCAATCCCTGCCGTTAACTTCGACAACTTTCGACCTAGGCGGATGAAAATGGCCATAATGGATTAGGTTTAACCCGTATTATGCTCCAGATATTCAAGTTTTCCATAAATTGGGAAGCTAGGTGCAATGGTGTAGCTCAAAGTGGGCGTGGAGTACAATATAAAGTTTTAAATAGTAATTCTTTGTATGGAGTCAATCCCGGCCGTTAACTTCGACAACTTTCGACCTAGGCGGATGAAAATGGCCATAATGGATTAGGTTTAACCCGTATTATGCTCCAGATATTCAAGTTTTCCATAAATTGGGAAGCTAGGTGCAATGGTGTAGCTCAAAGTGGGCGTGGAGTACAATATAAAGTTTTAAATAGTAATTCTTTGTATGGAGTCAATCCCTGCCGTTAACTTCGACAACTTTCGACCTAGGCGGATGAAAATGGCCATAATGGATTTGGTTTAACCCGTATTTTGCTCCAGATATTCAAGTTTTCCATAAATTGGGAAGCTAGGTGCAATGGTGTAGCTCAAAGTGGGCGTGGAGTACAATATAAAGTTTTAAATAGTAATTCTTTGTATGGAGTCAACTTAATGATGAAAATGTCCATTAGGGATTAGGTTTAACCTGATTTATGCTTCAGATATTCAAGTTTTCCATAAATTGGGAAGCTAGGTGCAATGGTGTAGCTCAAAGTGGGCGTGGAGTACAATATAAAGTAATTCAATTGGTGAATTCACCTTCGGTTAGCTTGACTTCGACTAGGCGGATGAAAATGGCCATAATGGATTAGGTTTAACCCGTATTATGCTTCAGATATTCAAGTTTTCCATAAATTGGGAAGCTAGGTGCAATGGTGTAGCTCAAATTGGGCGTGGAGTACAATATAAAGTTTTAAATAGTAATTCTTTGTATGAAGTCAATCCCTGCCGTTAATTTCGACAACTTGCGACCTTCTTCTTCTCCTTCTTGATTGGCCCGATGCATGCATCACAACCGTTCGACGGTCTCGGCCGCTGCGATTAATGTCCGCCAGTCGCTTCTGCTCCGTGCGAGCTGGGACCAGTTGGTCACACCAAGCTTGGCAAGGTCTGCCCGAACCTGGTCGTCCCATCTTAGTCGAGGTCTACCCCGCCTGCCTCTTCCTCCGTAATCAGCCGCCTTCGAATAATAAGCTTTCCTTACTGGAGCTTCTTCGTCCATCCTGGTGACATGTCCTAGCCAGCGCAGCCGCTGTTGCTTTATGCGCTTGACCAGACAGGTGTCCCCATAGAGCTCATACAGTTCGTCATTATTTCGAATGCGGAAAACATCGCCCACTTTTAAAGATCCATAAATCCTCCGAAGAATCTTTCGTTCAAACACGCCAATCGCCGCTTCATCCGCTGCTGTCATTGTCCATGCTTCTGCGCCGTATTGCAGGACTGGGATGATAAGCGACTTGTATAGGGCTTATTTTGTTCTTCGCTTGAGGTCTCTGCTCTTGAGCTCTCTACTTAGCCCGTAGTAGCATCGGTTTTCAAGAGTGATCCTTCGTCGGATTTCCAGACTGATGTTGTTGTCGCTGGTTATCGTCGTTCCGAGGTAGACAAATTCCTCTACAACTTTTAAGTTGTATTCTCCCATTGCACAATGGTCCCAAAGTCGATTTTTTTGGCATAAAGTCTAATTATAACGATTTCTGCACGAACTTTGGTTTATACTCATATTTCGGGCCTCCAAGGCGACTTACAAATATTCGTTAAATTTAGACCATTGTTTTATATAGCTGCCATATACATGATCTGGCCGATTTTCTCTAACTTTGTTGTTTTTTAAACTATTGAAATGTAATTAAGTTTACACACGTATTTTAGGCTCCCAAGGTGTCCTAACAAATTTTGTTCAACTTAGACTATTTTTTTATATAGCTGCCATTTAACCGATCAGGCCGGCTAGCATGAATTTAGCTGATTTTGATGATGTAATAAATGCCATATTTACAGAAGCTAATCTATTAATACAACTTTAATTAGGTAAATATTTTTAATCATTAAATTCAGAATCTAAATGTAAACAGTATTTATTCTCAATATCGGATCCATCCGAATCGGTATCTTCTGTATTATCTTCATTACAATGAGGGTCCATACTACAACTTAATGCAAAAGAGGGAACGTCCAAAAGCGCAATGACATCCGTTGGAAGAGGTTTATTTTGTGCCTTTTTTTAATGTAAACATTAACTAGAGATCAGTGGATCGCTAGAGTCCATAGCTCTATGAAAAACGACGTGCATATTATTCTGACGACTGTTTTTTCGTGTATGCATTCTTTAATCAATTTTTTATGCTCAAACTCGAAGTGGTCTGAAAAAATCGTAATAAGACGGGTTTGTGAAAATTCGTGATAAAACCAATTAGTCTATCGTATAGAGGACACTTTAATGAACAATATTGCATTAACAGTTACGACAATCCACGACAATCCACCAAACTTTACTCCACGAAACATAATTATTTTGAGGTTAAGCTCGCCTAAGACAGCACACAACAAAAACACATAAAACAGAGTACAAAGCACATATATAGAACAAACTCAAACGAAATTGCATTAAACATACCTTGGACATTATTTTCCATAGTTTACTTTAATTGTTTTAATCAATTTTCGTTTATTTTGAAGGCAATAAACTTAGATAAAATTTTGCCACAACAAAAGCCACGTGCGGAGTTTAATGAATGGCTGACTTTCAGGGCTTCGCAAAACTTTAAGGGCTGAATTTCATAATAAAATTCTTCGATTCTATGACCGCTAGGATATACCCTTTTAAAAAATAAATAGATTTTTCCACAAATCGCAACTTTTTTTTTTGACTTTATGCCAAAAAAATCGACTTTGGGACCATTGTGCATTGTAACAGATTGTCCAAGACGCAAGGACTTTTTGTCCGCGGATACAAGGTATTTCGTCCTGTCCTCATTTACCGCTAAACCCATCAGTTCTGACTGCCTCTCAATCTCTGAAAACGCCCTGCTTACCGCCCGTTCGTTTTTGCCGATGATGTCGATATCATCGGCATATGCGAGTAGCATTAGATCTTTATAAATAAAGGCGCCCGTTCTGTTGGCATGTGGGCACCGGCGCAGTATATATTCCATCAGTAGATTGAAGAAGTCACACGATAAGGTATCGCCCTGCCTAAAACCTCTCTTGGTATCAAATGGTTCGGAAAGGTTCTTTTCTATTTTGAAGGAGCTTTGTGTACTTCTCAACGTCATCATGCAAAGACGGACGTACTTTGCTGGTATACCAAGGGGGAAGACAAGGCTTCAAAAACCTTGACCTTATCGGCGTGTCGAAGGCTGATTTATAATCAAGGCTGCAAACCTCTAAAATTTTTCAGAAGGTTCGGTCCGGGGGTTCGAACCCATTGTACAGTCTAAGGTTCGGTTCGCGGACCGGTTCCTGGAAAACATGAACCCGAGGTTTTGGTTCGAACCTCGGTTCGCTTGAACATAAAAGAATAGTATTGATTTATTTATACTTACTTTTTAAAAAATTTCTTTATTTCAATAATTTAAGCTTAAGTTAATTAGCTCTATAACTTCTATGAGCTGTTCATCTATACCAGCTCTTAAATCAGTAACATCAAACTTTAGTGTTGAAAGGGCTCGTTCAACTGTTACCTAAGTTGCTGAAACAGCAAATATAGTTAAGGCAATAATTTAAAAGTCCTCTTTTTTTTAGAACTTTCAAAAAAGGTTCAAGATATTTGTCGATTTATGTTCTCATGGACAATTTTCGTAGGAATCAATTAAATCATTTACAAATTGTATATTTGATATTTGTTTATTGCTTTCATAAATGGAATTTGGAAAACTCACGTTAAGAAGTTTTCGTTTTGGAGCTTCAGCAAGTCGGTAATGGGTAATGTGAAGCTAACAAAGTTTGAAATCTCTGGTCTAAGAAGTCTGCAGCCAATATTGGTACTAAGCTCATAATAGAAGAACGTTTATCGAGAAAATTACATATATTTTGAACTAAGTTCCATTCAGATGTTTTTAGGTGGAGATCTTTTAAGGAACACTGAATGCTTTAAAAAAAATGAAATCTTTAAGAATTACTCAGCGTTTGCACAATTTGTAGATTGAGTTTCATCGTGTCACACCGTAGAGTTGAGGAAACATCGATGTTTACGTACATCGATGTTTGAGAAGTAAATCATCGATAAAACATTTCATTTTGTGTGAGTACGGAGTGTCTTACAAAGTGTGCGAATCCTACTAATGTCAAACTGAACTTCCTTAAAAAATCGTTAACTACTAAATTTAGAGTGTTTGCAGCTCAACTAACTGTAATTCTAAAATCCTCCAGGGAATCTTTGTGGTAACGTGGTCATCGTTCAATCAGGAAATGCTTTTTGATTTACATGAGCAACTATCGTCAAACTTTGCTTTCTTTATAGTTGCATTCATGTTCTGCTGTGCAGTTGACATTTAAAAGTTCTAATATTATAAATCTGACCTAGAGAAACGCCGTAGGATTAAAGAACTTCTTAAATAATAGCTGCCAGATTTTGTTGAACCGAACCTAATTTTTGGAAAAAGTGGTCCAGTTCGGGTTCAGGTTCGAGGAGTTAAAAAATATTAAGGGTTCGGTTCATGGTCCGGTTCGTCGGACCCAAAAAAACCGAACCGAACCGGTTCTTAGGGGTTCGGTTCCGGACCGGTTTGCAGCCTTGTTTATAATCAACAAAAAGATGGTGTTTGTTGATGCCTCTCTCGTAGGTCTTCTCCAGGATTTGTCGTAATGTGAATATCTGGTCTGTGGTGGATTTAATCAGTGTGTTAATAAGCGGCTTAAGACGTTCACAAATAATGCGCGACAGAACCTTATATGCAATGGGAAGGAGACTGATCCCGCGGTAGTTGGCGCAAACTGCAGGATCTCCTTTTTTAAAGATTGGGCATAGAACACTTAAATTCCAATCGTCGGGCATGCTTTCGTCAACCCATATACGGCAAAGAAGTTGGTGCATGCACCTTACCAATTCTTCCCCTCCAGCCTTGAACAATTCAGCGGGCAGCTCATCAGCGCCTGGTGATCTATTGTTCTTTAGCCTTTGTATGGCTAAGCAGACTTCCTGTTGGGTCGGCGGGTCTATCTCTATGTTGCCGATTGGTGGCATCGCTACTTCTCTAGAGGCGGCATCATGTTCGTCATCGCCTCCCAGTAGGTTGGAGAAGTTGCTTCTCCATTTGTTAAGCGCCACTTGCGGATCGGTGACCAGATTCCCGTGTTCGTCTTTGCATTGTGCGACTCTGGGCTTAAAACCTTCTGATAATTGCTTAATTTTTTGGTAAAATTTTCGAGTCTCACTCATGCCGAATAACATCTCGACTTCCTCGCGCATGCGCCTTTCCTGCTCGCTCTTTTTCCTTCTAAAGAGGCGCTTCTGCTCTGCCCGATATCGCTCCTTAACAGCCCGCGTTGCTCCCGACTGCAGAGTTCTCCTGTAGGCTGCGTCTTTTCTGCAGTAGCAAGTCGGCACTCCTCATCGTACCAAGTCCGACTTCGAGGGGACTCCGGAGTACCCGAGTATCTCCTTGGCAGCCGTACTCTTGGAGTGTGATATACGATTCCACTGTTCGCATATATCGGAAGAAGATGGGGAGGTTTCCCTGAGCAGTTGGGCGAGTTTGGCTTTGTAGGCTTCAGAGGTCCCTTGTGATTGCAGCTTCTCGACGTTTAGCTTTCGACGTGTGCCAGAGCGTGAGGCATTTGCCACACTGAGCCGCGTGCGTACCTTGGCTGCAACCAGGCAGTGATCCGAGTCTATGTTGGCTCCTCGAATCGCACGCACGTCTAGTACACTCGATGAGTGCCTTCCGTCGATCACAACGTGATCAATCTGATTTCGTGTTCGTTGATCAGGGGACTTCCAGGTCGCCTTATGGATGTCGAGGTGTTCAAATCTCGTACTACTTATGACCATGTTCCGGCCTGCAGCAAAGTCTATTAGCCTCTCTCCGTTACCGGAGGTTGTTTCATGAAGGCTAAAAGGTGTGAGTCGACTTGAGACGCAGTAAACCAGGATCACGCTGGGTTCGCCAAGTTGAACCGATCAGCAGCTTTACCTGACCACATACGCCCCCATTAGGTCCAGAAGATCTTGACTAGAATTTCTGAACAACCACCAATGGTGTAGCTCAAAGTGGGCGTGGAGTACAATATAAAGTTTTAAATAGTAATTCTTTGTATGGAGTCAATCCCTGCCGTTAACTTCGACAACTTTCGACCTAGGCGGATGAAAATGGCCATAATGGATTAGGTTTAACCCGTATTATGCTTCAGATATTCAACTTTTCCATAAATTGGGAAGCTAGGTGCAATGGTGTAGCTCAAAGTGGGCGTGGAGTACAATATAAAGTTTTAAATAGTAATTCTTTGTATGGAGTCAATCCCTGCCGTTAACTTCGACAACTTTCGACCTAGGCGGATGAAAATGGCCATAATGGATTAGGTTTAACCCGTATTATGCTTCAGATATTCAACTTTTCCATAAATTGGGAAGCTAGGTGCAATGGTGTAGCTCAAAGTGGGCGTGGAGTACAATATAAAGTTATAAATAGTAATTCTTTGTATGGAGTCAATCCCTGCCGTTAACTTCGACAACTTTCGACCTAGGCGGATGAAAATGGCCATAATGGACTACTTTTGACCTGTGTTATGCTTCAGATATTCAAGTTTTCCATAAATTGGGAAGCTAGGTGCAATGGTGTAGCTCAAAGTGGGCGTGGAGTACAATATAAAGTTTTAAATAGTAATTCTTTGTATGGAGTCAATCCCTGCCGTTAACTTCGACAACTTTCGACCTAGGCGGATGAAAATGGCCATAATGGATTAGGTTTAACCCGTATTATGCTTCAGATATTCAAGTTTTCCATAAATTGGGAAGCTAGGTGCAATGGTGTAGCTCAAAGTGGGCGTGGAGTACAATATAAAGTTTTAAATAGTAATTCTTTGTATGGAGTCAATCCCTGCCGTTAACTTCGACAACTTTCGACCTAGGCGGATGAAAATGGCCATAATGGATTAGGTTTAACCCGTATTATGCTCCAGATATTCAAGTTTTCCATAAATTGGGAAGCTAGGTGCAATGGTGTAGCTCAAAGTGGGCGTGGAGTACAATATAAAGTTTTAATTAGTAATTCTTTGTATGGAGTCAATCCTGCCGTTAACTTCGACAACTTTCGACCTAGGCGGATGAAAATGGCCATAATGGATTAGGTTTAACCCGTATTATGCTCCAGATATTCCAGTTTTCCATAAATTGGGAAGCTAGGTGCAATGGTGTAGCTCAAAGTGGGCGTGGAGTACAATATAAAGTTTTAAATAGTAATTCTTTGTATGGAGTCAATCCCTGCCGTTAACTTCGACAACTTTCGACCTAGGCGGATGAAAATGGCCATAATGGATTAGGTTTAACCCGTATTATGCTCCAGATATTCAAGTTTTCCATAAATTGGGAAGCTAGGTGCAATGGTGTAGCTCAAAGTGGGCGTGGAGTACAATATAAAGTTTTAAATAGTAATTCTTTGTATGGAGTCAATCCCTGCCGTTAACTTCGACAACTTTCGACCTAGGCGGATGAAAATGGCCATAATGGATTAGGTTTAACCCGTATTATGCTTCAGATATTCAAGTTTTCCATAAATTGGGAAGCTAGGTGCAATGGTGTAGCTCAAAGTGGGCGTGGAGTACAATATAAAGTTTTAAATAGTAATTCTTTGTATGGAGTCAATCCCTGCCGTTAACTTCGACAACTTTCGACCTAGGCGGATGAAAATGGCCATAATGGATTAGGTTTAACCCGTATTATGCTCCAGATATTCAAGTTTTCCATAAATTGGGAAGCTAGGTGCAATGGTGTAGCTCAAAGTGGGCGTGGAGTACAATATAAAGTTTTAAATAGTAATTCTTTGTATGGAGTCAATCCCTGCCGTTAACTTCGACAACTTTCGACCTAGGCGGATGAAAATGGCCATAATGGATTAGGTTTAACCCGTATTATGCTCCAGATATTCAAGTTTTCCATAAATTGGGAAGCTAGGTGCAATGGTGTAGCTCAAAGTGGGCGTGGAGTACAATATAAAGTTTTAAATAGTAATTCTTTGTATGGTGTCAATCCCTGCCGTTAACTTCGACAACTTTCGACCTAGGCGGATGAAAATGGCCATAATGGATTAGGTTTAACCCGTATTATGCTTCAGATATTCAAGTTTTCCATAAATTGGGAAGCTAGGTGCAATGGTGTAGCTCAAAGTGGGCGTGGAGTACAATATAAAGTTTTAAATAGTAATTCTTTGTATGGAGTCAATCCCTGCCGTTAACTTCGACAACTTTCGACCTAGGCGGATGAAAATGGCCATAATGGATTAGGTTTAACCCGTATTATGCTCCAGATATTCAAGTTTTCCATAAATTGGGAAGCTAGGTGCAATGGTGTAGCTCAAAGTGGGCGTGGAGTACAATATAAAGTTTTAAATAGTAATTCTTTGTATGGAGTCAATCCCTGCCGTTAACTTCGACAACTTTCGACCTAGGCGGATGAAAATGGCCATAATGGATTAGGTTTAACCCGTATTATGCTCCAGATATTCAAGTTTTCCATAAATTGGGAAGCTAGGTGCAATGGTGTAGCTCAAAGTGGGCGTGGAGTACAATATAAAGTTTTAAATAGTAATTCTTTGTATGGAGTCAATCCCTGCCGTTAACTTCGACAACTTTCGACCTAGGCGGATGAAAATGGCCATAATGGATTAGGTTTAACCCGTATTATGCTTCAGATATTCAAGTTTTCCATAAATTGGGAAGCTAGGTGCAATGGTGTAGCTCAAAGTGGGCGTGGAGTACAATATAAAGTTTTAAATAGTAATTCTTTATATGGTGTCAATCCCTGCCGTTAACTTCGACAACTTTCGACCTAGGCGGATGAAAATGGCCATAATGGATTAGGTTTAACCCGTATTATGCTCCAGATATTCAAGTTTTCCATAAATTGGGAAGCTAGGTGCAATGGTGTAGCTCAAAGTGGGCGTGGAGTACAATATAAAGTTTTAAATAGTAATTCTTTGTATGGAGTCAATCCCTGCCGTTAACTTCGACAACTTTCGACCTAGGCGGATGAAAATGGCCATAATGGATTAGGTTTAACCCGTATTATGCTCCAGATATTCAAGTTTTCCTTAAATTGGGAAGCTAGGTGCAATGGTGTAGCTCAAAGTGGGCGTGGAGTACAATATAAAGTTTTAAATAGTAATTCTTTGTATGGAGTCAATCCCTGCCGTTAACTTCGACAACTTTCGACCTAGGCGGATGAAAATGGCCATAATGGATTAGGTTTAACCCGTATTATGCTCCAGATATTCAAGTTTTCCCAAATTGGGAAGCTAGGTGCAATGGTGTAGCTCAAAGTGGGCGTGGAGTACAATATAAAGTTTTAAATAGTAATTCTTTGTATGGTGTCAATCCCTGCCGTTAACTTCGACAACTTTCGACCTAGGCGGATGAAAATGGCCATAATGGATTAGGTTTAACCCGTATTATGCTCCAGATATTCAAGTTTTCCTTAAATTGGGAAGCTAGGTGCAATGGTGTAGCTCAAAGTGGGCGTGGAGTACAATATAAAGTTTTAAATAGTAATTCTTTGTATGGAGTCAATCCCTGCCGTTAACTTCGACAACTTTCGACCTAGGCGGATGAAAATGGCCATAATGGATTAGGTTTAACCCGTATTATGCTCCAGATATTCAAGTTTTCCATAAATTGGGAAGCTAGGTGCAATGGTGTAGCTCAAAGTGGGCGTGGAGTACAATATAAAGTTTTAAATAGTAATTCTTTGTATGGTGTCAATCCCTGCCGTTAACTTCGACAACTTTCGACCTAGGCGGATGAAAATGGCCATAATGGATTAGGTTTAACCCGTATTATGCTCCAGATATTCAAGTTTTCCTTAAATTGGGAAGCTAGGTGCAATGGTGTAGCTCAAAGTGGGCGTGGAGTACAATATAAAGTTTTAAATAGTAATTCTTTGTATGGTGTCAATCCCTGCCGTTAACTTCGACAACTTTCGACCTAGGCGGATGAAAATGGCCATAATGGATTAGGTTTAACCCGTATTATGCTCCAGATATTCAAGTTTTCCTTAAATTGGGAAGCTAGGTGCAATGGTGTAGCTCAAAGTGGGCGTGGAGTACAATATAAAGTTTTAAATAGTAATTCTTTGTATGGTGTCAATCCCTGCCGTTAACTTCGACAACTTTCGACCTAGGCGGATGAAAATGGCCATAATGGATTAGGTTTAACCCGTATTATGCTCCAGATATTCAAGTTTTCCTTAAATTGGGAAGCTAGGTGCAATGGTGTAGCTCAAAGTGGGCGTGGAGTACAATATAAAGTTTTAAATAGTAATTCTTTGTATGGAGTCAATCCCTGCCGTTAACTTCGACAACTTTCGACCTAGGCGGATGAAAATGGCCATAATGGATTAGGTTTAACCCGTATTATGCTCCAGATATTCAAGTTTTCCTTAAATTGGGAAGCTAGGTGCAATGGTGTAGCTCAAAGTGGGCGTGGAGTACAATATAAAGTTTTAAATAGTAATTCTTTGTATGGTGTCAATCCCTGCCGTTAACTTCGACAACTTTCGACCTAGGCGGATGAAAATGGCCATAAATGGATAGTTTTACAATTAAGAGAATTTATGCTTCATGATATTATAGTTTGCCATAAATTGGGACTAGGTGTCAAGTGGCTAATTGTAGCTCAAAGTGGGCGTGGAGTACAATATAAAGTTTTAAATGGTAATTCTTTGTATGGTGTCAATCCCTGCCGTTAACTTCGACAACTTTCGACCTAGGCGGATGAAAATGGCCATAATGGATTTTAAAAGATTTAACCCGTATTATTGATGCTCCAGATATTAAGTTTATGTTTTTTCCATAAATTGGGAAGCTAGGTGCAATGGTGTAGCTCAAAGTGGGCGTGGAGTACAATATAAAGTTTTAAATAGTAATTCTTTGTATGGTGTCAATCCCTGCCGTTAACTTCGACAACTTTCGACCTAGGCGGATGAAAATGGCCATAATGGATTAGGTTTAACCCGTATTATGCTCCAGATATTCAAGTTTTCCATAAATTGGGAAGCTAGGTGCAATGGTGTAGCTCAAAGTGGGCGTGGAGTACAATATAAAGTTTTAAATAGTAATTCTTTGTATGGTGTCAATCCCTGCCGTTAACTTCGACAACTTTCGACCTAGGCGGATGAAAATGGCCATAATGGATTAGGTTTAACCCGTATTATGCTCCAGATATTCAAGTTTTCCTTAAATTGGGAAGCTAGGTGCAATGGTGTAGCTCAAAGTGGGCGTGGAGTACAATATAAAGTTTTAAATAGTAATTCTTTGTATGGTGTCAATCCCTGCCGTTAACTTCGACAACTTTCGACCTAGGCGGATGAAAATGGCCATAATGGATTAGGTTTAACCCGTATTATGCTCCAGATATTCAAGTTTTCCATAAATTGGGAAGCTAGGTGCAATGGTGTAGCTCAAAGTGGGCGTGGAGTACAATATAAAGTTTTAAATAGTAATTCTTTGTATGGTGTCAATCCCTGCCGTTAACTTCGACAACTTTCGACCTAGGCGGATGAAAATGGCCATAATGGATTAGGTTTAACCCGTATTATGCTCCAGATATTCAAGTTTTCCTTAAATTGGGAAGCTAGGTGCAATGGTGTAGCTCAAAGTGGGCGTGGAGTACAATATAAAGTTTTAAATAGTAATTCTTTATATGGAGTCAATCCCTGCCGTTAACTTCGACAACTTTCGACCTAGGCGGATGAAAATGGCCATAATGGATTAGGTTTAACCCGTATTATGCTCCAGATATTCAAGTTTTCCTTAAATTGGGAAGCTAGGTGCAATGGTGTAGCTCAAAGTGGGCGTGGAGTACAATATAAAGTTTTAAATAGTAATTCTTTGTATGGTGTCAATCCCTGCCGTTAACTTTCGACAACTTTTCGACATGAAGCTAGGTGCGGATGACAAAGTGGGCGTGGGTACATATAGTTGATCTTGAGTCGGAGGATTAGGTTTAACCCGTATTATGCTCCAGATATTCAAGTTTTCCTTAAATTGGGAAGCTAGGTGCAATGGTGTAGCTCAAAGTGGGCGTGGAGTACAATATAAAGTTTTAAATAGTAATTCTTTGTATGGTGTCAATCCCGGCCGTTAACTTCGACAACTTTCGACCTAGGCGGATGAAAATGGCCATAATGGATTAGGTTTAACCCGTATTATGCTCCAGATATTCAAGTTTTCCTTAAATTGGGAAGCTAGGTGCAATGGTGTAGCTCAAAGTGGGCGTGGAGTACAATATAAAGTTTTAAATAGTAATTCTTTATATGGTGTCAATCCCTGCCGTTAACTTCGACAACTTTCGACCTAGGCGGATGAAAATGGCCATAATGGATTAGGTTTAACCCGTATTATGCTCCAGATATTCAAGTTTTCCTTAAATTGGGAAGCTAGGTGCAATGGTGTAGCTCAAAGTGGGCGTGGAGTACAATATAAAGTTTTAAATAGTAATTCTTTGTATGGTGTCAATCCCTGCCGTTAACTTCGACAACTTTCGACCTAGGCGGATGAAAATGGCCATAATGGATTAGGTTTAACCCGTATTATGCTCCAGATATTCAAGTTTTCCTTAAATTGGGAAGCTAGGTGCAATGGTGTAGCTCAAAGTGGGCGTGGAGTACAATATAAAGTTTTAAATAGTAATTCTTTGTATGGTGTCAATCCCTGCCGTTAACTTCGACAACTTTCGACCTAGGCGGATGAAAATGGCCATAATGGATTAGGTTTAACCCGTATTATGCTCCAGATATTCAAGTTTTCCTTAAATTGGGAAGCTAGGTGCAATGGTGTAGCTCAAAGTGGGCGTGGAGTACAATATAAAGTTTTAAATAGTAATTCTTTATATGGTGTCAATCCCTGCCGTTAACTTCGACAACTTTCGACCTAGGCGGATGAAAATGGCCATAATGGATTAGGGTTTAACCCGTATTATGCTCCAGATATTCAAGTTTTCCTTAAATTGGGAAGCTAGGTGCAATGGTGTAGCTCAAAGTGGGCGTGGAGTACAATATAAAGTTTTAAATAGTAATTCTTTGTATGGTGTCAATCCCTGCCGTTAACTTCGACAACTTTCGACCTAGGCGGATGAAAATGGCCATAATGGATTAGGTTTAACCCGTATTATGCTCCAGATATTCAAGTTTTCCTTAAATTGGGAAGCTAGGTGCAATGGTGTAGCTCAAAGTGGGCGTGGAGTACAATATAAAGTTTTAAATAGTAATTCTTTATATGGTGTCAATCCCTGCCGTTAACTTCGACAACTTTCGACCTAGGCGGATGAAAATGGCCATAATGGATTAGGTTTAACCCGTATTATGCTCCAGATATTCAAGTTTTCCTTAAATTGGGAAGCTAGGTGCAATGGTGTAGCTCAAAGTGGGCGTGGAGTACAATATAAAGTTTTAAATAGTAATTCTTTATATGGTGTCAATCCCTGCCGTTAACTTCGACAACTTTCGACCTAGGCGGATGAAAATGGCCATAATGGATTAGGTTTAACCCGTATTATGCTCCAGATATTCAAGTTTTCCTTAAATTGGGAAGCTAGGTGCAATGGTGTAGCTCAAAGTGGGCGTGGAGTACAATATAAAGTTTTAAATAGTAATTCTTTATATGGTGTCAATCCCTGCCGTTAACTTCGACAACTTTCGACCTAGGCGGATGAAAATGGCCATAATGGATTAGGTTTAACCCGTATTATGCTCCAGATATTCAAGTTTTCCTTAAATTGGGAAGCTAGGTGCAATGGTGTAGCTCAAAGTGGGCGTGGAGTACAATATAAAGTTTTAAATAGTAATTCTTTATATGGTGTCAATCCCTGCCGTTAACTTCGACAACTTTCGACCTAGGCGGATGAAAATGGCCATAATGGATTAGGTTTAACCCGTATTATGCTCCAGATATTCAAGTTTTCCTTAAATTGGGAAGCTAGGTGCAATGGTGTAGCTCAAAGTGGGCGTGGAGTACAATATAAAGTTTTAAATAGTAATTCTTTATATGGTGTCAATCCCTGCCGTTAACTTCGACAACTTTCGACCTAGGCGGATGAAAATGGCCATAATGGATTAGGTTTAACCCGTATTATGCTCCAGATATTCAAGTTTTCCTTAAATTGGGAAGCTAGGTGCAATGGTGTAGCTCAAAGTGGGCGTGGAGTACAATATAAAGTTTTAAATAGTAATTCTTTATATGGTGTCAATCCCTGCCGTTAACTTCGACAACTTTCGACCTAGGCGGATGAAAATGGCCATAATGGATTAGGTTTAACCCGTATTATGCTCCAGATATTCAAGTTTTCCTTAAATTGGGAAGCTAGGTGCAATGGTGTAGCTCAAAGTGGGCGTGGAGTACAATATAAAGTTTTAAATAGTAATTCTTTATATGGTGTCAATCCCTGCCGTTAACTTCGACAACTTTCGACCTAGGCGGATGAAAATGGCCATAATGGATTAGGTTTAACCCGTATTATGCTCCAGATATTCAAGTTTTCCTTAAATTGGGAAGCTAGGTGCAATGGTGTAGCTCAAAGTGGGCGTGGAGTACAATATAAAGTTTTAAATAGTAATTCTTTATATGGTGTCAATCCCTGCCGTTAACTTCGACAACTTTCGACCTAGGCGGATGAAAATGGCCATAATGGATTAGGTTTAACCCGTATTATGCTCCAGATATTCAAGTTTTCCTTAAATTGGGAAGCTAGGTGCAATGGTGTAGCTCAAAGTGGGCGTGGAGTACAATATAAAGTTTTAAATAGTAATTCTTTATATGGTGTCAATCCCTGCCGTTAACTTCGACAACTTTCGACCTAGGCGGATGAAAATGGCCATAATGGATTAGGTTTAACCCGTATTATGCTCCAGATATTCAAGTTTTCCTTAAATTGGGAAGCTAGGTGCAATGGTGTAGCTCAAAGTGGGCGTGGAGTACAATATAAAGTTTTAAATAGTAATTCTTTATATGGTGTCAATCCCTGCCGTTAACTTCGACAACTTTCGACCTAGGCGGATGAAAATGGCCATAATGGATTAGGTTTAACCCGTATTATGCTCCAGATATTCAAGTTTTCCTTAAATTGGGAAGCTAGGTGCAATGGTGTAGCTCAAAGTGGGCGTGGAGTACAATATAAAGTTTTAAATAGTAATTCTTTATATGGTGTCAATCCCTGCCGTTAACTTCGACAACTTTCGACCTAGGCGGATGAAAATGGCCATAATGGATTAGGTTTAACCCGTATTATGCTCCAGATATTCAAGTTTTCCTTAAATTGGGAAGCTAGGTGCAATGGTGTAGCTCAAAGTGGGCGTGGAGTACAATATAAAGTTTTAAATAGTAATTCTTTATATGGTGTCAATCCCTGCCGTTAACTTCGACAACTTTCGACCTAGGCGGATGAAAATGGCCATAATGGATTAGGTTTAACCCGTATTATGCTCCAGATATTCAAGTTTTCCTTAAATTGGGAAGCTAGGTGCAATGGTGTAGGTCAAAGTGGGCGTGGAGTACAATATAAAGTTTTAAATAGTAATTCTTTATATGGTGTCAATCCCTGCCGTTAACTTCGACAACTTTCGACCTAGGCGGATGAAAATGGCCATAATGGATTAGGTTTAACCCGTATTATGCTCCAGATATTCAAGTTTTCCTTAAATTGGGAAGCTAGGTGCAATGGTGTAGCTCAAAGTGGGCGTGGAGTACAATATAAAGTTTTAAATAGTAATTCTTTATATGGTGTCAATCCCTGCAAATGGCCATAATGGATTAGGTTTAACCCGTATTATGCTCCAGATATTCAAGTTTTCCTTAAATTGGGAAGCTAGGTGCAATGGTGTAGGTCAAAGTGGGCGTGGAGTACAATATAAAGTTTTAAATAGTAATTCTTTATATGGTGTCAATCCCTGCCGTTAACTTCGACAACTTTCGACCTAGGCGGATGAAAATGGCCATAATGGATTAGGTTTAACCCGTATTATGCTCCAGATATTCAAGTTTTCCTTAAATTGGGAAGCTAGGTGCAATGGTGTAGCTCAAAGTGGGCGTGGAGTACAATATAAAGTTTTAAATAGTAATTCTTTATATGGTGTCAATCCCTGCCGTTAACTTCGACAACTTTCGACCTAGGCGGATGAAAATGGCCATAATGGATTAGGTTTAACCCGTATTATGCTCCAGATATTCAAGTTTTCCTTAAATTGGGAAGCTAGGTGCAATGGTGTAGGTCAAAGTGGGCGTGGAGTACAATATAAAGTTTTAAATAGTAATTCTTTATATGGTGTCAATCCCTGCCGTTAACTTCGACAACTTTCGACCTAGGCGGATGAAAATGGCCATAATGGATTAGGTTTCAAAGTGGGCGTGGAGTACAATATAAAGTTTTTAAATAGTAATTCTTTATATGGTGTCAATCCCTGCCGTTAACTTCGACAACTTTCGACCTAGGCGGATGAAAATGGCCATAATGGATTAGGTTTCAAAGTGGGCGTGGAGTACAATATAAAGTTTTAAATAGTAATTCTTTATATGGTGTCAATCCCTGCCGTTAACTTCGACAACTTTCGACCTAGGCGGATGAAAATGGCCATAATGGATTAGGTTTCAAAGTGGGCGTGGAGTACAATATAAAGTTTTAAATAGTAATTCTTTATATGGTGTCAATCCCTGCCGTTAACTTCGACAACTTTCGACCTAGGCGGATGAAAATGGCCATAATGGATTAGGTTTAACCCGTATTATGCTCCAGATATTCAAGTTTTCCTTAAATTGGGAAGCTAGGTGCAATGGTGTAGGACAAAGTGGGCATGGAGTACAATATAAAGTTTTAAATAGTAATTCTTTATATGGTGTCAATCCCTGCCGTTAACTTCGACAACTTTCGACCTAGGCGGATGAAAATGGCCATAATGGATTAGGTTTAACCCGTATTATGCTCCAGATATTCAAGTTTTCCTTAAATTGGGAAGCTAGGTGCAATGGTGTAGCTCAAAGTGGGCGTGGAGTACAATATAAAGTTTTAAATAGTAATTCTTTATATGGTGTCAATCCCCTGCCGTTAACTTCGACAACTTTCGACCTAGGCGGATGAAAATGGCCATAATGGATTAGGTTTAACCCGTATTATGCTCCAGATATTCAAGTTTTCCTTAAATTGGGAAGCTAGGTGCAATGATGTAGGACAAAGTGGGCATGGAGTACAATATAAAGTTTTAAATAGTAATTCTTTATATGGTGTCAATCCCTGCCGTTAACTTCGACAACTTTCGACCTAGGCGGATGAAAATGGCCATAATGGATTAGGTTTAACCCGTATTATGCTCCAGATATTCAAGTTTTCCTTAAATTGGGAAGCTAGGTGCAATGGTGTAGGTCAAAGTGGGCGTGGAGTACAATATAAAGTTTTAAATAGTAATTCTTTATATGGTGTCAATCCCTGCCGTTAACTTCGACAACTTTCGACCTAGGCGGATGAAAATGGCCATAATGGATTAGGTTTAACCCGTATTATGCTCCAGATATTCAAGTTTTCCTTAAATTGGGAAGCTAGGTGCAATGGTGTAGGACAAAGTGGGCATGGAGTACAATATAAAGTTTTAAATAGTAATTCTTTATATGGTGTCAATCCCTGCCGTTAACTTCGACAACTTTCGACCTAGGCGGATGAAAATGGCCATAATGGATTAGGTTTAACCCGTATTATGCTCCAGATATTCAAGTTTTCCTTAAATTGGGAAGCTAGGTGCAATGGTGTAGGACAAAGTGGGCGTGGAGTACAATATAAAGTTTTAAATAGTAATTCTTTATATGGTGTCAATCCCTGCCGTTAACTTCGACAACTTTCGACCTAGGCGGATGAAAATGGCCATAATGGATTAGGTTTAACCCGTATTATGCTCCAGATATTCAAGTTTTCCTTAAATTGGGAAGCTAGGTGCAATGGTGTAGGACAAAGTGGGCATGGAGTACAATATAAAGTTTTAAATAGTAATTCTTTATATGGTGTCAATCCCTGCCGTTAACTTCGACAACTTTCGACCTAGGCGGATGAAAATGGCCATAATGGATTAGGTTTAACCCGTATTATGCTCCAGATATTCAAGTTTTCCTTAAATTGGGAAGCTAGGTGCAATGGTGTAGCTCAAAGTGGGCATGGAGTACAATATAAAGTTTTAAATAGTAATTCTTTATATGGTGTCAATCCCTGCCGTTAACTTCGACAACTTTCGACCTAGGCGGATGAAAATGGCCATAATGGATTAGGTTTAACCCGTATTATGCTCCAGATATTCAAGTTTTCCTTAAATTGGGAAGCTAGGTGCAATGGTGTAGGACAAAGTGGGCATGGAGTACAATATAAAGTTTTAAATAGTAATTCTTTATATGGTGTCAATCCCTGCCGTTAACTTCGACAACTTTCGACCTAGGCGGATGAAAATGGCCATAATGGATTAGGTTTTAACCCGTATTATGCTCCAGATATTCAAGTTTTCCTTAAATTGGGAAGCTAGGTGCAATGGTGTAGCTCAAAGTGGGCGTGGAGTACAATATAAAGTTTTAAATAGTAATTCTTTATATGGTGTCAATCCCTGCCGTTAACTTCGACAACTTTCGACCTAGGCGGATGAAAATGGCCATAATGGATTAGGTTTAACCCGTATTATGCTCCAGATATTCAAGTTTTCCTTAAATTGGGAAGCTAGGTGCAATGGTGTAGGACAAAGTGGGCGTGGAGTACAATATAAAGTTTTAAATAGTAATTCTTTATATGGTGTCAATCCCTGCCGTTAACTTCGACAACTTTCGACCTAGGCGGATGAAAATGGCCATAATGGATTAGGTTTAACCCGTATTATGCTCCAGATATTCAAGTTTTCCTTAAATTGGGAAGCTAGGTGCAATGGTGTAGCTCAAAGTGGGCGTGGAGTACAATATAAAGTTTTAAATAGTAATTCTTTATATGGTGTCAATCCCTGCCGTTAACTTCGACAACTTTCGACCTAGGCGGATGAAAATGGCCATAATGGATTAGGTTTAACCCGTATTATGCTCCAGATATTCAAGTTTTCCTTAAATTGGGAAGCTAGGTGCAATGGTGTAGCTCAAAGTGGGCATGGAGTACAATATAAAGTTTTAAATAGTAATTCTTTATATGGTGTCAATCCCTGCCGTTAACTTCGACAACTTTCGACCTAGGCGGATGAAAATGGCCATAATGGATTAGGTTTAACCCGTATTATGCTCCAGATATTCAAGTTTTCCTTAAATTGGGAAGCTAGGTGCAATGGTGTAGCTCAAAGTGGGCGTGGAGTACAATATAAAGTTTTAAATAGTAATTCTTTATATGGTGTCAATCCCTGCCGTTAACTTCGACAACTTTCGACCTAGGCGGATGAAAATGGCCATAATGGATTAGGTTTAACCCGTATTATGCTCCAGATATTCAAGTTTTCCTTAAATTGGGAAGCTAGGTGCAATGGTGTAGGACAAAGTGGGCATGGAGTACAATATAAAGTTTTAAATAGTAATTCTTTATATGGTGTCAATCCCTGCCGTTAACTTCGACAACTTTCGACCTAGGCGGATGAAAATGGCCATAATGGATTAGGTTTAACCCGTATTATGCTCCAGATATTCAAGTTTTCCTTAAATTGGGAAGCTAGGTGCAATGGTGTAGGTCAAAGTGGGCATGGAGTACAATATAAAGTTTTAAATAGTAATTCTTTATATGGTGTCAATCCCTGCCGTTAACTTCGACAACTTTCGACCTAGGCGGATGAAAATGGCCATAATGGATTAGGTTTAACCCGTATTATGCTCCAGATATTCAAGTTTTCCTTAAATTGGGAAGCTAGGTGCAATGATGTAGGACAAAGTGGGCATGGAGTACAATATAAAGTTTTAAATAGTAATTCTTTATATGGTGTCAATCCCTGCCGTTAACTTCGACAACTTTCGACCTAGGCGGATGAAAATGGCCATAATGGATTAGGTTTAACCCGTATTATGCTCCAGATATTCAAGTTTTCCTTAAATTGGGAAGCTAGGTGCAATGGTGTAGCTCAAAGTGGGCATGGAGTACAATATAAAGTTTTAAATAGTAATTCTTTATATGGTGTCAATCCCTGCCGTTAACTTCGACAACTTTCGACCTAGGCGGATGAAAATGGCCATAATGGATTAGGTTTAACCCGTATTATGCTCCAGATATTCAAGTTTTCCTTAAATTGGGAAGCTAGGTGCAATGGTGTAGGACAAAGTGGGCATGGAGTACAATATAAAGTTTTAAATAGTAATTCTTTATATGGTGTCAATCCCTGCCGTTAACTTCGACAACTTTCGACCTAGGCGGATGAAAATGGCCATAATGGATTAGGTTTAACCCGTATTATGCTCCAGATATTCAAGTTTTCCTTAAATTGGGAAGCTAGGTGCAATGGTGTAGGTCAAAGTGGGCATGGAGTACAATATAAAGTTTTAAATAGTAATTCTTTATATGGTGTCAATCCCTGCCGTTAACTTCGACAACTTTCGACCTAGGCGGATGAAAATGGCCATAATGGATTAGGTTTAACCCGTATTATGCTCCAGATATTCAAGTTTTCCTTAAATTGGGAAGCTAGGTGCAATGGTGTAGCTCAAAGTGGGCATGGAGTACAATATAAAGTTTTAAATAGTAATTCTTTATATGGTGTCAATCCCTGCCGTTAACTTCGACAACTTTCGACCTAGGCGGATGAAAATGGCCATAATGGATTAGGTTTAACCCGTATTATGCTCCAGATATTCAAGTTTTCCTTAAATTGGGAAGCTAGGTGCAATGGTGTAGGACAAAGTGGGCATGGAGTACAATATAAAGTTTTAAATAGTAATTCTTTATATGGTGTCAATCCCTGCCGTTAACTTCGACAACTTTCGACCTAGGCGGATGAAAATGGCCATAATGGATTAGGTTTAACCCGTATTATGCTCCAGATATTCAAGTTTTCCTTAAATTGGGAAGCTAGGTGCAATGGTGTAGCTCAAAGTGGGCATGGAGTACAATATAAAGTTTTAAATAGTAATTCTTTATATGGTGTCAATCCCTGCCGTTAACTTCGACAACTTTCGACCTAGGCGGATGAAAATGGCCATAATGGATTAGGTTTAACCCGTATTATGCTCCAGATATTCAAGTTTTCCTTAAATTGGGAAGCTAGGTGCAATGGTGTAGGACAAAGTGGGCATGGAGTACAATATAAAGTTTTAAATAGTAATTCTTTATATGGTGTCAATCCCTGCCGTTAACTTCGACAACTTTCGACCTAGGCGGATGAAAATGGCCATAATGGATTAGGTTTAACCCGTATTATGCTCCAGATATTCAAGTTTTCCTTAAATTGGGAAGCTAGGTGCAATGGTGTAGCACAAAGTGGGCATGGAGTACAATATAAAGTTTTAAATAGTAATTCTTTATATGGTGTCAATCCCTGCCGTTAACTTCGACAACTTTCGACCTAGGCGGATGAAAATGGCCATAATGGATTAGGTTTAACCCGTATTATGCTCCAGATATTCAAGTTTTCCTTAAATTGGGAAGCTAGGTGCAATGGTGTAGCTCAAAGTGGGCGTGGAGTACAATATAAAGTTTTAAATAGTAATTCTTTATATGGTGTCAATCCCTGCCGTTAACTTCGACAACTTTCGACCTAGGCGGATGAAAATGGCCATAATGGATTAGGTTTAACCCGTATTATGCTCCAGATATTCAAGTTTTCCTTAAATTGGGAAGCTAGGTGCAATGGTGTAGCTCAAAGTGGGCATGGAGTACAATATAAAGTTTTAAATAGTAATTCTTTATATGGTGTCAATCCCTGCCGTTAACTTCGACAACTTTCGACCTAGGCGGATGAAAATGGCCATAATGGATTAGGTTTAACCCGTATTATGCTCCAGATATTCAAGTTTTCCTTAAATTGGGAAGCTAGGTGCAATGGTGTAGCTCAAAGTGGGCATGTGGAGTACAATATAAAGTTTTAAATAGTAATTCTTTATATGGTGTCAATCCCTGCCGTTAACTTCGACAACTTTCGACCTAGGCGGATGAAAATGGCCATAATGGATTAGGTTTAACCCGTATTATGCTCCAGATATTCAAGTTTTCCTTAAATTGGGAAGCTAGGTGCAATGGTGTAGCTCAAAGTGGGCGTGGAGTACAATATAAAGTTTTAAATAGTAATTCTTTATATGGTGTCAATCCCTGCCGTTAACTTCGACAACTTTCGACCTAGGCGGATGAAAATGGCCATAATGGATTAGGTTTAACCCGTATTATGCTCCAGATATTCAAGTTTTCCTTAAATTGGGAAGCTAGGTGCAATGGTGTAGGACAAAGTGGGCGTGGAGTACAATATAAAGTTTTAAATAGTAATTCTTTATATGGTGTCAATCCCTGCCGTTAACTTCGACAACTTTCGACCTAGGCGGATGAAAATGGCCATAATGGATTAGGTTTAACCCGTATTATGCTCCAGATATTCAAGTTTTCCTTAAATTGGGAAGCTAGGTGCAATGGTGTAGGACAAAGTGGGCATGGAGTACAATATAAAGTTTTAAATAGTAATTCTTTATATGGTGTCAATCCCTGCCGTTAACTTCGACAACTTTCGACCTAGGCGGATGAAAATGGCCATAATGGATTAGGTTTAACCCGTATTATGCTCCAGATATTCAAGTTTTCCTTAAATTGGGAAGCTAGGTGCAATGGTGTAGCTCAAAGTGGGCATGGAGTACAATATAAAGTTTTAAATAGTAATTCTTTATATGGTGTCAATCCCTGCCGTTAACTTCGACAACTTTCGACCTAGGCGGATGAAAATGGCCATAATGGATTAGGTTTAACCCGTATTATGCTCCAGATATTCAAGTTTTCCTTAAATTGGGAAGCTAGGTGCAATGGTGTAGCTCAAAGTGGGCATGGAGTACAATATAAAGTTTTAAATAGTAATTCTTTATATGGTGTCAATCCCTGCCGTTAACTTCGACAACTTTCGACCTAGGCGGATGAAAATGGCCATAATGGATTAGGTTTAACCCGTATTATGCTCCAGATATTCAAGTTTTCCTTAAATTGGGAAGCTAGGTGCAATGGTGTAGCTCAAAGTGGGCGTGGAGTACAATATAAAGTTTTAAATAGTAATTCTTTATATGGTGTCAATCCCTGCCGTTAACTTCGACAACTTTCGACCTAGGCGGATGAAAATGGCCATAATGGATTAGGTTTAACCCGTATTATGCTCCAGATATTCAAGTTTTCCTTAAATTGGGAAGCTAGGTGCAATGGTGTAGCTCAAAGTGGGCGTGGAGTACAATATAAAGTTTTAAATAGTAATTCTTTATATGGTGTCAATCCCTGCCGTTAACTTCGACAACTTTCGACCTAGGCGGATGAAAATGGCCATAATGGATTAGGTTTAACCCGTATTATGCTCCAGATATTCAAGTTTTCCTTAAATTGGGAAGCTAGGTGCAATGGTGTAGGACAAAGTGGGCATGGAGTACAATATAAAGTTTTAAATAGTAATTCTTTATATGGTGTCAATCCCTGCCGTTAACTTCGACAACTTTCGACCTAGGCGGATGAAAATGGCCATAATGGATTAGGTTTAACCCGTATTATGCTCCAGATATTCAAGTTTTCCTTAAATTGGGAAGCTAGGTGCAATGGTGTAGGACAAAGTGGGCATGGAGTACAATATAAAGTTTTAAATAGTAATTCTTTATATGGTGTCAATCCCTGCCGTTAACTTCGACAACTTTCGACCTAGGCGGATGAAAATGGCCATAATGGATTAGGTTTAACCCGTATTATGCTCCAGATATTGAAGTTTTCCTTAAATTGGGAAGCTAGGTGCAATGGTTTAGCTCAAAGTTGTAATGTACAAATGCTACTGCACGTTGGCTCTCAGAAATACCGTAGAGGCGCATTTCCTCATCCCAGCTTACAGACGGAATAGTTCCCTTGCTTTGCCAGCACAGCATACATCGTACATTCACCCGCTTTAGTAGTCTCTACACACATAGCATTAGAAGAGATATACAGCACTAGAAGAATGTGTAAATCCTCTCCTAATAATCTGTGGGTTGAACCGAGGCAGGTGAGTCCACCTATTACGACTAAGCGATCTTCCGCCGTCCCAAGGATGCAAGGTGACAGAAGCATACCATCAGAAGAAGCCTCCTTAGTCAATAATCGGACGGACAATTGTGGGCTGAATATGAGAGAGAAGTTGTCGATTGGGACTCTTATAGATGCGACTAGCATAACAGCCTGCGGGGGGGTTCGTTGACTTGTTCTCCAACACACCCACAATACATATTTAGTAAGAATCCCTAAAGCCAAAAAATGAAGTTAGAAAGCAAAATATAAAGAAAGAAAGAAAATACGGAGATATAAAAGAAATCGAAAATCAGACCTACATTTTATTTAAAGCTACTACGTTGGACTGTAGCTTCGCTTCTGTACCCACCCTACCTTTGATTTTCCTATAGCGGACATGTTAATGGAAAATCCCAAAATGTATTACACCACCCTTCTAACCGTTCAGCCTCAAAGGAAAAAGTTTATCTTTAGAAATTCATTTCAATTGTAGTTTATTCTACGAAACCATAAATGTGTTCATCATTTTCAAAAGTAATTAAACTTAACACAAGCATTTCAATGTATCAAAACAAAAAAAGGTAACATAATAAATATGGTTTTCAGAGCCATCCTCTTTTAAAATAAATTCATAATATGTTTAAGTAGGGATATGGTTATACTTATTGAGCATCAACCATTTTAGGAAAAATTTTATAATTATTATATATTGTGCATGTAACTTGGTAATACTACTTTAATTAACGAAATTAATTACTAAGGTTGGCATTATATTTACTAACGGTGGCTTTTTCTCAAATAATTCTTTCCATTTCAATGTTTCAGATTTTAGCTAATATGTCCTTACAGCCTATGATATATATTCTTTCCTGTATTTATTTTATTTCATTTTTAATTTAATTTAATTTTAAACTTATGCAAATTTTATTTCTAATATTTCTTTCATATGTGTGAACCACGGTACGCGATTAAAGTTTTATCAAATTTTCATTAGGTTGTAACCACGGTAATCATTTTAACAAACGAAGATGTCGATCAAAACAGATCGGAAAAGAATTTAATCTAAACTCTCTTTATCATACACACACTATGACATTTAACCATAGTTCAGGCAAAAATCAGCGATGCTCTCATTTACTTGGACTTTTCTTTTATTACTCTCTGTTCCAAATACATATTCGAAGAAAACGAAATTAAAGTGTGATGATGGTTATGCACTGACTTTGCAGCAAGCAAACAGCTGATCACTGACGACAACAAGGATCGTTGGAAATTTATGTTAAAAGAATTCACGAATCATCACTGCACTTTAACCTCACTTATTCTTCTTATTTAGCCATGGTGGAAAAATCAAACAAAAGCACTTTTCTTAATCAAACTCACCCATCTGTTGATCCGTTGAAGGCCTCCAAAGGTTCGATGGTTCTCTCCTGTTTGCTTGGAATCGGTATTAAGAAAGTTTAATTTGAATTTAGCACCATTTCATGTATTGTTGTGTTTGGAATCTTTGTATTTATGTTTTTCGCACGCAGCCTACAAAACCATAAGCAAAATGAAGTGTGTATGTATGCCTAACTTGCATATAGAATTTTCTGGCTGTATGTAGATAACAGATCCCTATGTATTGATGTAGATTTCGTGTTAATGTTTATGCACAGGGTGCTTTGGGTTTTGCCACCAAAAGAATGTAAAGAAAATTTGCAAAAACGAAGAAAAATGTAAGAAAAATTGCCACAAAAAAAAAAGAATGAAATTTACGAGCTTAAATCTAAGATTTTCGGACGACTTTTAAGATGCTTCTTGAAATTTGATTTTGCACCCAATTCGCACTTTCACTGCACAATTCACAAATTCAGCTTGCTTATGGACGTATTAAATTTTGTCTGTGTATATGTACGCGAAACACGCCTCTCTGCCCAGGTTGTGACGTATGACTCCCGCTTTGGATTCTGGCTTTATATTGGTACGTCGTTTGTCTGCTTTTCTTAAGGGTGCTGGATACAGTTTCTGGCTATCACAGAAGCCTAGCCTTTGCTGGATTAGTTTCCAATTCCCAGGAAGAATTGGGTGCCCACTGTTAGAGGAGAATTTAATTAGCTAAACGCCTTTTTCACAACCGTTGTTTAATTTACCTGCTGGGGACTTGACAATTCCTTTTCGTTGTATTTTCTTGCAACAATTTCGGTCAGAGTTCTACAGAGGCCAACTTGATTCAAAGAACGATGGTGAAAACTGATGTGGAGAGCTTAAGGCAATCAAAAATTAGTTTTCTTCCATGAGGAAAAATGCGGAAAATTGAATTTTCACTTACGCGTAAAAGTTTGTGCTCTTCGAATAGTTTAAGGCTCAATTATTCGATTGATAAAATAAGCAGCCTTTAACAGAGCAGGATGGCTGGGATTTTTGCAGATTAAAATTTTGCACTCCAGACCAAGGCAATACTTGTATAAATTTAGCACACAAAATAGTCAACTGTCCTCCTCTGCAGCTCGAACGAAAAAGAACGACGCCATCGCTCTAAACTAGCCATTAACCTCGATTGAGAGAGAGAAAGAGAAAAGCGAAGTGTCGTATGTAAAACTGACATTTGCTCTCTCAAGCCGATTACTTAAAATGCAACCTTGTGTCTGTTAAAGTCGATCGTAAAGTGGTTGGTGTATTTACTAATAGTCCGTTACAGGTTCAAAAGGATCGTTACTCTGATGGTTATTTGAAATTATTCTCCAGTTTGGAACAGCAAGACAAAATAGCAATTTTGACAGGAATTGTACACTACAAAACAGGTATAAAAACACATATTTATTGAAGACAAACGGCGTAGCTTAAAACTATTGGATTACTTACAGTTCTCGTTTTAAGCGCTGAATTTTTATAATCGAAATGTCTGACCTTTCTTCAGTGAAAAAGCAATCGCTTTCATTTACACAACTCACTTCATCCAAATTTGAACCGTCTTTGATACGTGATCTGATTGTCCAAAGATAGCCTTCGTCTGGTTTTGCCATTGATTCGGAAGAACTGTTTTTATTTGACATATTTTCCTGCGTACGCCAAGGTTTTATATGTATGTCAATTTGTGTAATTTTATTTTAGCCACAAAAACTTCCCTCATACATGTCATAAGAAATCAAAGTTTTGATGGTTTTATGTTATTAAATTTTGTCGACTATTTACTTTTGGCCTTTATGCCAATACAACACATTTTTATCGAAATATTCAGCACACACTCGCCAAAATTGCGAAATTCCCACCACTGCCTTTGCAAATTTTCATCTTCGGGAAATTTAAAAAATGTTTGGTTGTTTTCCTTAATTCACCATTTATATTTATTTTCACAGCAAGGCACGGAACATTTCATTTTGTTATTTTACGAAAGTGAACCGAAGGCAAACAAATATGAAAATGAATTAAAACCAGGGATCGTAACAGTTATAATTTTTAAAATAAAAATTATTTTTAAGAATTATTTTACTATTATAAAAATTGAAATAAGACTTATTTTTAATTTTTATTAGTAAAAATTGAAAATAAAGTTATTTTCAATTTTTTATTTTAAAATGGAAAATAAAATTTGATTATGAATATATTTTGAACATATCTGAGAAGCTGAGTATTTGAATATTAAATTGATATTAAGGATAACAAATTGTGTATTGTATGTATGTACTTTCATATTAATGCAAGAGCATCATATTTATTTCAGTTGTCCTCCAGTCGTAATTACACATATATACTTCGCTTTCAGTTAAGTTTACCTGCTGACTGTGAAAATGAGACGTCAAAGCGAATGGACGGGGGGGGGGGGCTCTAGGCTATCCCTCTATGAAGTCTAAAAAATTTAGTTCGAAATTGACTATCAAACAAGGATGACTTCCAATATTTCGTTAATTTCGTCTAAGCATTGGCATTTCTTTTGAGTGTAGACTGACCACAGATGGACCCAGTTTCATCTCAAGTATCCAAGTCAACAAGTCAGGTTGACCCTTCTCCACAAAGCATTCTCAACGAATTTCTTAATTCAATTGAGGCGGCCTCTGGAAATGAAAAGACAGATGGGAAGATGATCCTGAACTCAATCTTGCAATAACCGAAATAGGCAAATACATCCCCCAGTCCAATTGAAATAAGGGAGAATATCGAAGTGGAGGCAAAAAGTTCATGTATCCTCGGTTATATCAATTGGCGAAAGTGATCCATTGCGTGCCAGCAACCCAAGTGTCACTCAGAGGGCATTTTCTGCTTTAAAATTGGTCATGTCTGACTTGAGGTGCAACGTGTCTTCAGATTCTATAAAAAAATGTAAAAATGTAAAATTGGCTGACAGCTCCTCCAACGGGCCAAGCCAAGCTTCTCACAATCTCTTGGCGTGTGTGCCTTAAATTTTTCGCACAAAAGAAAAAGGACCTAAAAAAAAAACCTAATAAAAATGTAACATTTTTCATTGGTAAAATCGCCAATTTACGTCTTTGATTTTTTCGCCCAAAAGTTTTTCCATTTAATAACAAAATGTGCACTTTTGATTTTTGTAAAAGAAAAATCAAATTTGCACACTGTGCGGGGGCGCTGCTGGTTGCCTGAATAATTTTGTTATTCCGACGAGAAAGGCAAAGCTAACTTCGTCTGTACCGAAGTTTTCATACACTTGAAATAGCTTGTCTCAAGGGTTAGCGACTTCGACCAAACTTCGCAGATCAGCTTAAAAACATTACATATTACCCATGACCGTGTTTGAGAGCAGTAATATTGAGAACAAAACAGTTTTCTTACTAAAACCCATTTTCCGAACGAACATTTGTATGGCAGCTATAAGAAGTAGTCATCCGATCCGGTCGGTTCCGACATATTAGCAGCGTGCAGTAAAAAAGACTCTGTGCAAAGTTTCAGATCGATAGCTCCAAAACTGAGGGACTAGTTCGCGTAGAAACAGACAGACGGACAGACGGACGGACGGACCGGACAGACGGACGGACAAAGCTTAATCGACTCAGCTCGTCATGCTGATCAAGAATATATATACTTTATGTGGTCGGAGATGATTCCTTCTATGCGTTGCAAACTTCTGGGCAAAATTATAATACACTTTTCAAGTGTATAAAAAATAATTAACTTACATTTATTAATTGAAAAAAACTTTTACTTACTCTGTGACGATTCGAACTCGGTTCCCTTGCACTGAAATTCGATGTGACTGACATTCTAGACGACTGGGCTATGCCGCGCGTCTGAGTCGAGGCAACTAAAAGCTTACTTATAGTGAACGGGATTCTGATGTGTGTGGAAAATGTTTGCATAATTGCCTGCTTGCAATTCTCAAGATCTAATTCCACACTCTGGCCATATATATAGCGCATACGAAATTTGCGTAGAAAAAATCAAAAGTGTTAGCATTTTGAAATCAAAGGGACACATAGTTAATTTTAAATGACTTTTATCTTGATTATACGTTGAAATTGGCAAAATCAACAAGAAAAATCATTAAATCAACAATTTTTAGTCAAAAACGAAAAATGTTACATTTACAATTTTTTTTTTTGTGTGCAGTTTAACGCCGAATCCGAACGGCAAAGTTTGAGAATTTGCTTTTTCATGGCTAGTTACTTCACAGCTGGCGCCAATAGCTGGTGAAGGTGACCGTATGTGTAAAAGCTATTCTTCTAAAGAAAGAAAAAATCTTTTATTATTAGATGTTCAGAGGCGGGATCGAACCCACGACCTCCCGCCCAGCAGTCCAGCACACTAACCACTGGGCCACAGACGCCCTGAATAATGAATATAAAAAATACTGTTCCTAAAATTGAATAAAGAATGCGATAAAGCATGCTGGAAAATTCATTGTCATTGCATTTTTGGTTTTCAGATACTTTTCACAAATGTGCTGGTAAGGAGTGCAACCCGAACGAGAAATAGGACTGGATTTTAAAGATGGACTCTATGTGTCTATTTCGCAATTTGCAAACGTTAAATATACGTGTTTTATATTTCTGTTTCTATTGAATTTACCTTTCCAAGCCGAACCTTTACAGAATTTCCAGAGTTTTTTCAGACTTGTATCAGAGTCATTGCTTAAAAAACGGCTTAAGCTATGAACTGAAAACTTATTGTGTAGGCTGCTACTATGAAGCAAGCCAAACCAGCCGGCTAAACTACTTCAAAAGTAAAAAGTGTTCATCATAGCTCGTCACCGGTTAAAAGGTGATACATATGTTTTGTCACTAAATCACTAAATCAATTAAAAATTTTTGTATCCTTAATTTTGATCCTTCAAGGACATGTGATGTATCAATGGAAAGGTATTGAAACATAGATCACAGATATATGTCTACTTCTCAAATGCACCGCCTGGTTCAAAAGATATTCAAAATCAATTTTTATTTTCAATTTTAAAATAAAAATTAAAAAATAACTCTTATTTTCAATTTTTAAATAAAAATGTGATTTTTTTTTATTTTTATTTTAAAAATTAAAAATAAATTAAAGTTTATCCCGATTTTGGATTGCTCACTCATAATTTGGACATGGGGTGTCTCCAAAGGGGTCTAGGACACTTATTTGGCATTGATTTTTTAAAGTCCATAATTCTTATTTGCGATCCCTGATTAAAACAAAGCGAACAATTTAAAATCAGAATAAAATTCGAATTCCCCATCCTAGACTCATTTGCCAAGTGACGTCACAGATTCACAAATTCATGCGCATGCGCACTGAAGCATTTGTTTGCACTACCTTGTTTTCATTGTATCCTGGGTAATTGGTACAGCTGTTAAATTTGACTGAGTCAACTACTTACAGCTTGTTTTTGTCAGCGATTGAGAGCAGCCAACCGATATAATCATTCTAGAAACTAAAAAAAGGCTCTGCACGTTCAAATTAAATATAGGAAACATTTACTAAGTTCCGTTAGGGTCCTACTAGTAATCGAAATAATCGACGTGAAGCCATTTATTTTCCATAAAATAAATTTTGTGTACATTGGAAGATTAAGTAAAATGGCTGATGACTGAGAGAATTGATTACATTTTACATAAATATTTGCCGTGGTTGCTTCATTCGACCACAATCGCCATTATGTGACTACTTCAACAAAGCTTAGGCGGTGTTTTGCAGCGGCGAGACCAAGGTACAGTCTCAGCAGGAGTATTTGTCAGTCAACAAGGTCTAGCCAAGCTTTTAAATTTGTATCTATTATATATTTTGACACTTTTGTATTTTGAGAACGGTTAAAAATTCTACAACAAAAATAAAAACGAAAAATCTATCCATCTAATCTTAAAAAATTTGAGCTCGGTAGATTTACAACTGAAAGACATGTTCGCGCAGAAACAGACAGACAGCAGGTATATAGTTTATGGGCGTAAATTCTATATCGTGCAAACTTGGTAAAATTAAACAAAAAAAAATAATTAAATATTAAATTTCTTGCAGCTATGTTGCATAAAACTTACATTTGAGGGCTATGTAAATTGGCTGTGGGCCTTATTATGTACAATTGAGAATGCACCATTATTTTTCCTCGACCGACCAGCTGAAGTCCTTTCAGCTAAAGTAATTAGAAAAATTACATATAAAAACATGGCAGAAAAACAAAAGCGAAATAGTTGTTTTGAATTATTTTTTCTGTGAAAAATGTCATTCTTTTGGCGGTAAAAAAGCGGAATGTCATTGTGATCTTTTCCACCCCAAGCATTCGGACTTAAATTTTGTGAACAAGGCTTGGGAGAGTGGCCGAGCATCTACAAAAAATCAACTTGGCATTAAAACAAAACGATCAGTGTACCTACCGCCAACTAAATTAAAAACACCAAATACTGAAATTTTTGGATTAATTTTTAAAGTCTGGTAACACTACTCTTCGTTCCTGGAAGATGGGAGTTGGCCCATTACGAACTTCGGTGTCCGTATGGGCCTTTACATATACACTTGGCCCTCGCTTAACACGGGGGTTACGTTCCTAGAAAACCTCGTGTTAAGCGAAATCGTGAAGCGAAACATGGATTCAGTACAAAATAGGGGGTTACGTTCCTGAAATTAAAATTGGCAACAAACTAATTTTTTTTATTGTTCAAATTCGGTCTGTTTTTATAAAAGTTTCATACATTTGTTCAAAATTAAAAAAAATTGATATTTATTTGCCTTAATTATAGGTGTAACATTCATATTTTCAAAATTAAAAGTTGGTGTTTAATAAAAAAAAAGTTTCTTCATATAATAAATCAACAGGTAAAATTTGTTAAAAAGTAAGAAGCACATATGTTTCTATTTATATCTAATTTGAAATTCATTTGGTGGCATTTATAGCTTAAGCCGTTTTGATTTAACATTTTTTCTTTTTTGGTGGCTCCTTATCAAAAAAATCATTCATTTTCGATTGTTTGGTGGCTTTTAAAGCACTTCTTATAAGGCAAAAGAATTTTTCCAACTCCCTCTTAAACTTCAAACTACTCTTGCACATCATCAAATGTCTGTCGTCAAAACCTTCACCTTTAATGAATGAGCAAGGTCCAATAAATCCTGGAATCCACATTGTGGCCCTTCTATTTCATGGCTTTTAACAACCTCTGGTCATAATTTCCTGCAGCATCTATTTAATGATGACCCTTTAATGCCTTTTAAAGATAAGGTTACCAACTCAAGGCTATCTTTAATAGAAAATTTCTTTCAAGCACTGGGAACATCGACGGAGTCAGTTTCAGTTGTATCCAAAAACCAGCGTATAGAGTATGTATGTAATATGTCTTGAAAGTGTAAATTATACCCTGATCCAATGGCTGCAATAGTGATGTTATATTAGGTGTAAGAAATTTTATTTTAACATTCGGCTGGCTTAAATCTTTCCTCTTCTTCTGGGTAGGTGGTAGCAGCTCCATCAACGGCCGATGTCGCTTCGCCCTTAAATTTAATGCTATGAATTTAGAACCGTTTTATAAATTTATCGAACCATCCATTACTAGCAACGAAATCTATGCTGGAAGAGAGCTCTCCATTTTGCTTGAGCAGATCGTTAATTCTGTGTGCCTTTTCATGAATGATTCGCTGGCTTAAAGGGATTTTTTTATCGTAGCTATCGTCAATTCAAATGCTATCGCCAACAGACTGATTCTCGGATAGCAGCATGTTTTTATCAGGTAGGATTATCTCAGCGCATTTCAGTTAAATAGAAAAATGACCAAGCCGTTATTTATCGCGGCCAAGAGAAGCATTGCTTCTTCTGTCAGGTTTTTTCTTTTCTTTTTCTTATTAATTAATTATTAATTAATTTACCATTCTTTTCTCTTCTTTAATTTCACAGCAAAACCAGAACCAGCTTGGGAGGGAATGGCAACTTTATAAATGGTTTCTGAAGGAAATATACCACTTTGAAAATTAAAAGCCACACAGCTAAAACTAAGAATACCAAACACACAAACCAACAAGATGAGCAAACTTAAGGTGATTGTGCATCCCGTTAAAAAGGAGTTTCGACGCAAAAGTTGCGGCTTTGATCATGATACGCCCGATGATTTTGTTAAGTCGCAGGTGAGTGAATACATAACGACAATTCTGAAAACGAAGAAAACTAAAAGACCTTGACGTTATAAGCACGCCTACAGTTGACACGCACTCGTGAAGGTACTTAATAAAATATTTGTATTGCACTTGTGGTGTGGGGAGGGTCAATGTACATTGAGGGGCATTTTAAAGTGTTTGTTGTGGAATATGCATGACGAGGTCATTAGAGGGGGAAGTGCTCTTTAGCGAGACATAACTAATTTATAGGAGACTTTTCAAGAGAAGATTCTAACAAAGGATATAAAACTATTGTAAAAAAAAACTCAAAATGGAAAGGTCTCACAGGCAAATAATTTGTACAAGTTTTGATGAAAATTTCATTAAATAGCGCAAATTAGGAACTTTTCGGCCATATATGACTAAATTATTTGCGTAGGAACCATAGTTTGAGTTTTAAGTCCTGCTAAATTTGCAATCATGTCTATTTTGAGAAAGGTATTATTATTATTATTATTATTAGGTATTACCACAGTGCTCGGTTCAGGGCCGGTTTGCAGCCTCGATTTGAATAGTTTTCAACTGGGGTTATAAAAGAACATTCGTCAAACAAAGTTAGATACTTATGAATTATTTATGCAGTTAACAAATAATAAACACCGCACTGAGAGAAAAAATCGCCATGCAGTCTGTTTTATAGCTATTTTAATGAAACTTGACTGATTGGAACCCAATATCATATACCTGCCACATGATTCGCTAAGTGGCATTTTGTTGTGAAATATTCTGCATAAAAATAAGTACATAAACGGAGGGAAAAAAACATCTTCAGAAAATAAGTTGCCTTCTATTAAAATAGAACAAGAATGTTGTCAAATTTCTTGAGAACAAATGTTCCTGGAATGAGTAAAGTTGTTCTCAATCGGATAATATTTGCTTTATACAATACAAAAAAATTTCGCGGAAATACAAGAGAGAACGAGTTGGTTGTCTACATACCCTGCAGATGAGCCATACGAATTATATTCTCGAAAAGTGGTTTAGTCGATGAGCTTTGTCGTCTGTCTGTCTGTGTCTACAAACTAGTCTCTCAGTTTTAATAACTATGAGCTAAATTTGCACAGATCCTTTCTGCACATTTTGTCGAAACAGAGTCGGATGACTATATCCTAAAGGTGCCATAGGAACTATCGGTCGAAAAGTGGGTTTTAATGAGAAAATTATTTTTGTTTTAATGTTAACGTGTCTCACTTCAGCGACTATTATTATACGCTTTTATACAGATTTGGAAGTTTTTGCCAAAACCGGATGACTATATCTTTTAGCTGCCATAGAAACTATCGGTCGAAAAGTGGGTTTTATTTAGAAAAATTGTTTGTGTTAATGTTGGCGTTCTTAAACTCTGATGTATTAAAACATTTGCAAGGGTATAAAAACTTCAGCAAAGACGAAGTTAGCTTGGCCTTCTCGTTTTTTAATTCAACTTCTCGTCAGCTCATCTAAGCAGAAGCAGCTCTACTGCAAAAAGGCTGAACGTGTTAGCGAGACGTTCCATACGTTAAGTGCATAAGGTACCGAGTTCAATTCCCAGTCAAGCCCGAACAAACTTTTCAGTGTTTTTCTGAACAACTAAAATCAAACGAGTCGGGTAGAGTAGGTGGGGTCATTTAAGTTTGTTGTACAAGCGATATCTCTGATCCTACGGAATACATGGGGTTGGGAGAAGCAGCAGAGTATATCCAGGACCGTTGCCTTCCTTCCCTTCCAGTTCCAAGAGGTATGTCTACACGTTCCCTATTCCTCTCAAATGTGAGGAATCCACTCAAATCAAGTTCTTAAAAATGGAACAATATCAACTCAATTTAAGTTCTTGCGTTCTCAAAAAACTGTTCTCGAAGTGAGAACATTGTACTACAAGTGAGAAAAACTGTTCATGAACTGTTTTTGATAACCTTTGTGCTCATTTTGAGTCCACTGTTATCGGGTTTTTCCCTCTGTGTAGGTTCCAAAAATAAATAGTGCTGAACCGAACCGAAAAGCACATTCCAAAACGGTATTGTTCAGTTTTAAGACTTATACGATTATCCGACTTTTGGTTAAATTTTTGGACTCCAGTCCACTCATTAAACGAATTAATCCTTGGCGATATTGAACTGGCGTAGCCTATGACCGTTTTTTTGACTGCAATCCTTCCTTGTATTTTGCTGAATGATTTGTGTTAGTATCCAATTTGGCCCACAGGATCATTTTCTTAATTGCATAATTTTGTTTCAGAAATGTCATAAATAAACATTAGATTAAACATGAGATTTTAGTATAAAATTGAAAGTATCTTTGAAAAAAATATCAATTAAATATATCAATAAATAAATTTTCGCAAACATCATAGTGCTAGAAGCATGTCTATGGGATTCCCAAGCGGTCATAGCAGCTCTGTTATAAGGTAGTCTCTGCCAGCTCATTGTAAATAGGCCAAGACTGCTGATGATTGAATTGTGTGAATTCATGATACAGTCGACCAACTTCTTTTCAGGTGTTGTGCGTGTCTTGTTTTAGAAAACTTATGAACAGAATCATTACTTATTGACCTAGAGCCTGCTAAAATGTTCTACTTTAACATTATGTTTTAAGTCTTTAAAGTCTGAAGATTTTAATGATTTTATTGATATCAAATACAGTTGATAGTACGAAAAAATTATGAAGTTTGGTAAGGACTAACCTATTTTGATAATAATAATCTTTGTACCAGCAAGCGTAATAAATTATTAACGTGGAATAGAGGAATGCAAATCACGCCATCAATGACCTTGAGTGTCATGCATTTTATTTCTTCACTATTAAGTGCGATGCACTACAGCATTAATTTTGAAAACTTTTATGGATTAAATGAGCTCGTTTATATTCATAAGAATGAGTTCATATTATTTGAAATTTCTCCAGAAATTTCTTAGATCCTTCAAGTTATGACAAATTTTTCATCTACCCTTCCTAACCTTACCTAAACAACTTACACAAATACGAGTGGACACTATAAATGGGCGAACCATTTTCTATTGTCTTACCTTGAGCATATTTGATGACTTGTGCCACGAATAGAAGGTGGGGCTTTCCGATTGTTCTAGCATTTGAAATTAAACTATTGAAATATTTATAAGCACACAAACCGTCGCTAGTCAGTCGTTTGGTAATATATGATATACTGAGGATGAAGGCGAGGGTGGGGTCTCTTTCTCTGCAATATGATATCCGTTACTAAATTTCTCTTCGTTTTCTTGGCTCATTACTTTTTAAATAACAGTGGCAAACCTGCACAAAGAGCATGACATATTTATTCTATCGTTGGTTCATGGCCATTTTCTTCATGGGCATTGTAATTGAGTCCATGTGGCCAGTGGCAGATGATGAGTACAGCTATTGGCTATACTTCATCTACATGACAAACTGGGGTATATGGATGTGTATGCTGACGAATTTATTGGGTGCCATATTGGTAACCATCTGGCATTATCACCCAGAATATGCGGGTAAGTTTATGGGGCAAGAAATGGGATTTCATGGGTTGTCATAATATTTGTGCTTGTATTTTTAGATAAACTCCTGAACATGAAGGCCTGTTGTAGCTATTTTCGAATTTATTGGGGCATGCATATCATCACATTGGTTCTATCGATTGTTATCACAATTATCTATTGGAGTATACTTTATGATGGTAAGTTTAGAGAGTTCAATTAAAAGCTTATGGGAAAACTGTGTTATATTATTTTACACGTATATTTCGTTTTAAACATAATTCCAATTATTTCCACGGTATCCATCCGAAACAGCAAGCTTTATTTTTAACCGGAACAAACCGAAACCGAAATACATTATTTAAGTGACCGTAACCGATACCGAAATATATTTTATTTTGATTAGCCATTACCGAAACAAAATAAGCGGTTACCTTTCGGTTTTTAAATAATTTTGAATAAAATTTGAGTTTTTAAACCGATCATGTTGCGATTTTCAGATCGTAGATATACGGCCAAAGATCAAATATGCTAAGACACGACATTGTAACTTTGAAATTGTGGCTCTGACCGTTTTTTGCGGTGTAAGGAGGGAGGGGGGAAATTGTGCAAATCTGAAACAAACTCGATCAGGGAACGGTATACACCTATGTTCATGCAAAAACTTGGGTCTCTATCTCTTAAAGTCTCTGAGATCGACGCGTGATCAAGAATACATATACTTTATAGGGTCGGAAATGTTTCCTTCTCCCTGTTAAATATATTTGCACAACTTCATGATCCCCTTTTACCCATTTTTAATGGGTATAGGGTATAAAAACATTAGCTTTTGCGCTCTGTGTTACAAAGAATTTGCGGTAATCATGCAAAAAATATATTGATTTGATTGTGAAATAATTATGTATTACATTTTATTCATACATAAACAAAATTGTCAGGAGCCATCTTGCGTTCGATCCAAGAAATAACACAAAAACTTGGTTTTACACCGCCAGTTTACGGCGGAGAAGACATCAATTTATTTAAAGAAAATCTGTGGGATTTTTTAAACGAAATCATTTGTCGCTAGCAACTCAATCGCCAATCACAATTAAAAGCAGAGCTGCAAACCGGTTGTGAGTTGAACCGCTCCGGAGTCGGAAACTCCGAAATTTTTGGCAAGTCCTAACCGAACCTGAACCGGAGCAGAACAATTTTTTCTTTACGAACCCAAACCTGAACCAGAGCAAAAAAAGTTGAAAAAGGGTTCGGTTCAAAAAAGATGTTATGTTAAATTTTTCAAGCTGCTGTAAAGAACAAGTTTGTAATTTCCCATAATTTTTAAGCTTTATATAACACTGTGGAACACTCAAAATAGCCTGGGACGGGGACCAATAAATTGTGAAACTAGAGGCATCAGGTAGCAACACCTCATACCCAGTTTTTCTTCAGCACGTCAAGTTCGCGTTTAATGGGCACATTTATACTAGCAACACACAACTACAACATTTGTTGCTGGTTAAAAAAATATGAGAGCTAAAATTTTGGAAAATTCACCAAAGTTAGAGGGAGTTACCACCATTGTTATTCCAAATTCCCGCCTCCAATGGACAAGCGGTTAGTACCCCGCCCATAGAGGTCTATCTTAGAAAATGGAATAAATTTAAAACCACTCGATGGAATTTTTTAAGATTTTAAATATATTGAGATACTGACCAATTAAATGTGTCCTTAAGAGATGGTTGCTTGCATCGAAAAACCGCGATAGTGGGTACCACATTTGGCAGCAACCATTATCGAGTCCATATAGGACATAAACTACAGATTAAAATAGACCAAACTGCGTTTTCAGTTTTACTAACGAATCCTTGGTTAGCGGTTTATAGTCGTTTTTGTACTAGCAACTGCCTTATAACAACATTGACCATTTAGGTAAAACAAGCTTCACTAAAATTATAAAATTAATCTTATTAGTAGAGTGCTTCATTACCTGCAGAAAAACAGATCATGTCATTAAAATACTTCAATTCGAGGCATCTTAACGTATCGCGGTTTGTCCACCAAAGACATTTTGAAACAAAATTTTACTTTTTCCTAGTGCAAATGACGAATTTTATTCATAGAATTTTTTGCATAATTTTCGAGACTCCCTAGATACCCAAGTGGTCAATGTTGTTCTGAGGCAATTGCTTGTGCAAAGATACCCATAGCCAGCGAGCCAAGGCTTCGATGGTGAATCTAAAAACGCAGTTCGGTCTATTTTGATCTCTAGTTTATGGTTTATATCGAACTCGATAATGGGTGCTGTCAAATGTGGTACCTACTATCGCGGTTTTTCGATGCATGTTACCATCTCTTGAGGACTTATTTTATTGGTCAGCATCTCAATATGTTTAAAATCTTACAAAATTCCATCGAGTGGTTTTCCATTAATCCGATTTTCAAAGTTGGACCTCTATGGGCGGGGTACTAACCGCTTATCCATTGGAGGCGGGAATTTGGTAAAACAATTGTGGTGACTCCCTTCATCTTTGGTGAATTTTACAAAATTTTAGCTCTCATCTTTAATTGACCAGCAACAGATGTTGTATGTGTATGTTGCTAGTATAAATGTGCCCATTAAACGCGAACTTGACGTGCTCAAGAAAAACTGGGTATGAGGTGTTGCTACCTGATGCCTCTAGTTTCATAATTTATTGGTCTCAATCCCAGGCTATAAAAAAAGTTGAATTTTGTTCCACAGTGTAATATAAATTTTTTTTGTTGAAGGGGGTTTTTTTTTGTTTGTGGGGGTGAGGGGAAGGGGGGGGGAAAGAAAAAAAAATATTGTGTTTATTTTTTTGGGGGGGTAGGGGGGGGGGGGCCCGGCCCAAAAGAGGGAGGGGGAAAAAAAAAAACGGGTATTTAAAAAAAAAGGGAAAAAAAGTTTATAAATTTGCGAATCGGTGAAAACAGAAATCTAGTTAATCGGCTGTAGTCTTTGTGCTTCCCAACACAAGAATATTTTTCTTTCTTTTCAATTTTAACGGCCCTGCCCTAGATGGCTTAAATTCACAATTTGATTCTATGGCGGACTAGACCCGACTTATAAGTGGTTCAGAGCCATTTGACATATAAACTCGAAATTTCGCATTTTGATTGGTTATATGGATAAAGACAGTTTATTTTTAAATATGGAAAAAGAAAAATCAATTTCAACCACGGAAAAAATCGCAATTAAAAATTGGAGTTAGAAAAACTGATTGTTGCCGATTGTTTTGTGTGTGTAGCCGGGCATCACCTAAATATGATTTCACGATTTCGATCTCTGATTTAGCAAACAAAATTGAAATGTTTCTTTTAGGGAGAGTATTTCATTTAGAGCTCAAAATAGAAATGATACCTGATCTTTAGCATGGTATGAGGAAAAAACCCAATTCTTTTTTCCCAAATTCGTACTAAAAAGTTCACTTAATTTAATAACGAAACGTACTTCTAAAATTTCTAAAAATACAATTTAGTATTAAATATTCTTAAGTCATGGATGCAAACATCAAAAATTCTGAATAGATTTCCCAGTTCGCTGTCAGGATTTTAGGATAATCGGTGTCTTGGGTGGAACCTAAGTAGCCGGCATGTTAAATTCTCCTCGCAACTAAATGATTTTATTTTTAAAATATTTCCATGTTTGTCACTTCTTATTAATCAGCATCATTTTCTTTTCAGCTACTGAAAGTACTTTAGATGCCACAAATGTGCTCACCCATGCCTTCAACTCCATTTGCATGTTCATTGATCTATGGATAGTGGCACATCCCTTGAGACTTTTACACATATTTCTACCAGTATTATTCGGCATTATCTATGCCATTTTCTCCTATATCTATCAAATCAATGGAGGCATTAACAAGTAAGTTTCTATATATTTAGATCATAGTCCAGAAAGTATGTAATATTTCTTACTCTTACAGAAAGGGCAAACCCTATATCTATCATGTGATCGATTGGAGTAAGCCTGAGATGGCCTTAACTACAATTGTGGGTGTTCTGGTGCTATCCTGTTGCGTCTATATCCTGCTATTTGTGTTCTTCAAATTGCGTCTATATCTGCATCGTAGTTGTCGCAATGGCACATTTGTCTTACCCACCAGCACCAAACAGAATGGATTGGACAATAAACAATCCCCGAATGGCATACAGCATTCACCCTCGCGAATATCCATGGTCTTGGGAAATTTTGCTGGCTATGAGAATCAAGCTTACTCACCAAGTAGTGGAGAGCTTTCGCCTAAGAGTTAATTGCAGTCATAATTACATCCATAGTTTAGTCAAATTGTACCAGTGATATTATGTTGTATTAATGCTTTATACGATTAAGCTAATAAATGTTCAAATGTGGAGGAAAGCACTTCTCGGCCTTCAAAACCATTTTAAAATCAATATTGATAAAAAGCCAAGTTGACAGACTCTCATTAGAAATTCCACAAAATATTTCGAAAGTTTTCAAAGCCCCATACAGTGCAGGTAGGTCAATTTGTCACGCCCAAAGCTTTGGGAACTTTACAGTTGATAATCAAAAATTTATATGCCAAAAAAGAATTTTTGAGGGTGGGAAAGGTAACAAGTTTGCCTGCACTTGAAGGAAAAACGATTTTGAAGGTAATTAGCAAGTTTTCCAGAGACACAATCGTTGAGGGTGCGAGTACTGGAAGATGTGTAAACATTTTATACCAGAACCTAAGCACCTTTGAATGACTACATTAGCCTAAATAAGACACAAACAACATACATAATCAAATAGACCAAGTAGGCAAGGACATGTCTAATTTTGAACATGGAGTTGAGTTATTTATAAAAGGAAATGACAAAGCGAGAAGGTGATGGAGAGGTAATTTTGAGAAATGTAAAAGAAGGTGGAAAAGGAAAACCAATTTGTTAAATGTATATATTTCAGACAACACTCTACTCGGCAGTTGTGGGTCCAGGAATCTTTATAAAATATTTATTAGCAACTTTTTTTTTCTTTTTTATATTTATAATTATTTATTTAAAATCCCAACGATACAAGTCAGGGGAGACTAAATAAGCTTAAATTCTATGATTCTAGGCAAGAAGGTTATTCCCTCACAAAGTTACATAACAAATAAATCTAAAAGGAATTAATTTAAAGAAGAAATGAACCTAAATTTAATTTAATAACTAACTCTTTCCCTTTCTTTCTCTCTTACTTAGGAGTTTACTACAATGTGCAGGTGTGCTATTAGCTTTTATTTAAACTGCGTGGCATTTACTGTGGTTTTTTAAATTATGAGGGAGATTATTCCAACTCCGAACGGCATATATAAAGAAATGTCTATCAGAACTAGCTAGCTTGTATCTCGGGCAGATTATATTATTCGTTCTTCTTGACGCACAAAATTTTAACATCCCATAAAGATAGGAGGTTCGTTTGAGAAAATTATTTTTTGTATTATTAAAGTTCGAAGGGTTGTCCAGGATTGTAAAGAAAGATCGAAGATTTTAATTGCCAGATATTCTATCAAAGCGGTTACGATCAAATATGTATCTTGCAATATTATATGACTTCAATGCCATAAAGTAGTCTGGAGGTCAAGTAGGTTCTAGCAATCAATAAATAGTCTTCATTTATATGGTATGAAGTTTTTCGAAATATACAATTGTCTGAGAAGTGCAGTAATGTGATCGTACCAAGTCAACGTTTGGTTAAAAATGAAGCCTAAGTTGCTTGCCCGCGCTACATAATCAATGCACACTGGACGGAAAGCCCGATTTTTTGGCATAAAGTCTAATCCTGAAGGTAGCGAGTTGAAACTTCGTACAGTTCTTAGTAATAGTGTGTGTAGTAACTGTTTAAAATTTGAAACAGATTGGACCACGCCCACTCATGCCGCCCCTATAAGAAAAAGTTGTGAAATAGTCATTTTTTGATTTAAAGCTCTTTGATTTCATTTTTAATGAACTGCTTCTCAAATTTATCACAATATATTATTTAAATTTATACTATTATAACAATATACTATATTAACAAAACAAACAAATCAAATATTTCAAATTTTTTAAATTATACATTCTTAAAAATCTTCAACATCTAATGAGTATGGAAACAAATTAAATTCTAAATCATATCCAAATCATATTTGGGATCCATGAACTAAAATCTTATGTACTGTAGGGGACATTGAAAACCATGAGTACTTATTTATGTAAAATGTAAAAGTTTCTTCGCAGAACTGTTGAAATTTTACATGATTAATCGGAAATTCACAGGAAATTGCAATTAAAATTATGTGGAACCTTTCTATAATAAATAACTCAATATCCAATACTAATGCAAGAAGGATTGGATTAGAAAATGCTTTTCTCGCAGTGTTTCCGTCATTCGTATTGCCAAAACCATTTTGTTTGAGCTGATCTACCAGTATTCCCATTTCAGCGCGAAGTCTCTTCTGTGTATATTGTTTTTTACTCATCATTTCCAATTTGTCATTTTCACCTCTTATTTGCCATTTTTCAAATTCATTCCGTAAGATAGTTTTAAGACAAACTTAAAGACTCGTATCCATGCATGGAGTGGACTAATACCATAGTGAAGACTTCCAGGCTTTGGCATATATTTTAATGAGGATGGGTTTGTAGAGTATTCAAGACCTTACCATCTATTTCATTGTGGAAAACATTCACTTCAAAGTTCAAGTCGATAGCTTTAAAACTCAGCTTAACCTCACAAAACCAATTATTGTGACTAATTTTAAAATTTTGTTGAATAATTTGTCTACTAAGCAACCTCCAAGAAGGGACACATCTGTTAGTAATAAGGCATTTCTCTGCCTGGGGTAAAACCAAAAAATGTATAAAAGGGAAAAACCAATATTTTAATAAACATTCAGCTTCTAGAAGAGGAGCTAGTCACTCGCACCATACATACGTATATGCGTATTATTCATTTTAGATAGCTAAATTTAAGAAAAACCTAAAAATTTGAAGTGTTCTTCCAGCCATGTTAAATTTTTCCTTTAAAATTTTAAAAATGGTCCATTCGGATACAATAATTCCGATCAAGCACTTCAAGTTGTATTTGGCAGCTAATGTTAACGCTTTTAGGACGCAAACTATAAACTTTTGCCATGTGCTTATTAGATTGGCTTAACCTATTTACACAGTGAATGAGAATCAATTGACCTAGCTAGGCTTGGTGCCGTTAAACTTCAGAGGACTCGCCCATTGTGACTGTTTAACGCATAGCCTTAATTAAGTTTCAAAGGAGGAAAAACAACACGAACTCAAGGACGAGCAAGACACGAGCCGGTCATTGTTTAGTGTGAAGGATTAGAATTACGCATAAGCTGGAAACTCAGTCACTAATACACATAACACTGATTGTCCTGCAGTCAAGTCCTGTTGTTTTTGTCCTCGTCGACGGGCATGACTTGTCACAACGGATAGGATCGATATGAGACCAATTTGATCGAAATGAATTTCCTTGAGCTTTGAACTTCATTTCATGTCCTTGCCGGGCCTCTTGCTGTATTCCACAAATTGGACCATATCAAAACTAACTAAATCAATAAAATTCTAATGGTAACACGTTTTGGAAGTTTTGACAGCTGCCAACGTCAAAGTCGACGCTACTTCTTTGGTAACAACTGCCACCGACATTAAAATATCAGAGCTAACTAAATAATTATAGGCTCATTAATAATAGTGTGAAATATTAATTGAAGGATTCCTCCTTTGAAATTGGTCTAATTTCCAACTAAACCGCTTGATGTCCCACCACCCAGGCTGGTTGTTATGAATTCTGTTTCACGATGACTGTGCCATGACGGTGCAATTTTTTTTGCTCAGACTAAAATCCACCTTTATGATAGGTCACTAGAATTTACTACAATGAGGGACATTTGCATAAGACTTGTTTATTGTAAATATTTTACAAACGGGGAGTGAAAGATTATTAGCAGAGTTGGGAAGTACCTAGGAACAAATACCTAGATAATTATTATATTTTGAGAACCTTTTACCTTAACTCGGGATATTCAAATTGGAGTACCTTTTACCTTACCTATACGTTTTTTATACCCTTGGAGAGGGTATATTAAAATTGTCCGGATGTTTGTAACGCACAGAAGGAAGCATCTCCGACCACATAAAGTATATATATTCTTGATCAGCATGACGAGCTGAGTTGATATAGCCATGTCCGTCTGTCCGTCCGTCCGAAAATGTATCCACCTTTTGAAAAGACTTTAAAGTCTACCGTTTTGAAGGAAACACGTTAAGCTTGAGTTTTCAGATCACTTTTAACTCAGTTGTTAAGAAAGATGCTTAATAGACTCTACCAAACTAATCAACATTGCAGGGCAAATCCAGATGTTATTTAAGAATTTATCTGATTTCAATGCTTAAATAGTTTTAAATATTGTGATGAAAATGTTTGCTTAGCTCAGCCCCTACTTAAAAAGTTTTAGATGTGGAGGCCAAATACCTACGCCAAAAAGAACAAGAACAGGTAGCGAAATATTCGAGACTCTTGTCTTTTTAAAAAAATAGAGAAAGTAACTGAGAAACAGGAATTAAGCCCGTGCGATTGACATTCTTTACGGATATTAATTGATTTATTATTTATACCTTTAGCTTTAACTAGGTTTTGGAAATTCCGGATACCTTTAAGCCTACCTACACTGAGAAAAAAAATTAATCTAAAATCAAGATTGAAAATCTCTTTTTCGAGAATCTTGCAATCTTATAAAAACAAGATTGAAAACCCTTGAAATGAGCTTAAAAATCGTAAAAACAACTTAGCTGGCAGAAACATCGTCGTGCTGAGTTCTTATATTGCGACTGGTGGCGCCTAAAAAGTGACGGCCAACAGCGGTGCGAGCTAAATGGCCATGCTGTGTGGTTAATCACCTGAGGTACTCAGTTCAACTCCCAGTACCAGCGGATTAATAATTAACATTTAAATAAGTTTTTCAGAAAGAACCAAATGTTAATAACTAAAAAAAACACAACAAATATAAAAATACTTATTCGGGGGTGCCACAGTAATCTCTAGAGATTTTGCCGACGTTTCTCTCGAAAAATTCGTTGGTGCCACAGAACTTCTAGAGATTTCATTTTCTTATTAGAAAATCTAGTTGGAGCACCAGATGCTCTAAAAACAGGGTTGAATCTCTCGCCAAAAAATTTCCCTTATTTTGGATGTGGGCTAATTTAATGAAAAACTTAAATTTTTTGATTGTGTTATATATTTTGTGATGCATTTTTAAATAATAATTAAATTTTAAGTCGCATTCTTCCACCAATATAATGCAAAATTTAAAAATTTGTTGGCGCCAAACATGAGGTGTTAGTTTCCATCCCTTAATCCCTCTAGCTGTCATGCAGAGGGCGCCAAGTCGACAAAAGGCGCTAGTGAGAAAGGAGCTTTGCAAAATCTCCCAACAAAACATTAGAGGTTTGAAACCAACCAAAAGAAATTTCTGCGGCACCTAAGAATTGGAATTTGGTTGGAAGAGGTTTCTGTGGCACCCCAATACATATAATTTATTTTTGTCTTTTCTTTTCATAATAAAAAATGAGATTGTTTCATCTTAAAGTCAAGTATAATTGATCTTAGTTCGAAATTGATTGACTAAGATTAATATTGAGAATATAATATTGGGTTAAGATAATCTGGTCTTGGTCAAATTCTGACACCGTTTCTCTTTGATTCAAGATTATAATCTTGAATTTAGATTGATTTTTTTCTGAGTGAAGGTCTTATTTTCCCAAGGTAAGAAAATTGAGTACCTTTTCAATCACTTGTAGTTAGATTTGGAAAAGATTCTTTTTAAAGAACGTAAACAAACTATTTGAGAAATTACCCATAGAGTGACAAACAACTTAAATGAATCATAGCTTTCTATTCATTTTAAAATATTAGCTCCATATTATAAATCAATAACTTTTTTGTGCTTCTGCAAGCAATTTTGAAAACCCCAGCAGCCAAATCGTACATCGTTGATTTTAAACCTAAGTATGTTAAATTCGCTTTGTGTGTTCTATCGGGGATACAAATTTTAATAAAATTTTCAAGTTTGGGAAAGGTAAAAAAATTTTTCACTATGGATTGAATTCAAACGGATTATAACATTATTTCTACACTGATGAAGACTATACAAATAGTGACGCAGCGAAACGAGATAGGTTATGTGTTAGCTTATATATAAAAAAGATCAACTTGACAAATTGACTGACTGAAAGCTGAATATTTCACAGAAGATTTATCTTATGCTAAAATGGAATACTAAAATCAGATTTGAAAAATTCTGCTGGAAACTTTTTTTCTTTATTATCCGGTCAGTTTCAAACTATTTTTCAGAGATCCAAAAGAAAATTCTAAATTGACTGCATACCAAAAGTTCTGAAAACGCACCTCTTTGGGTGGAAAATCAGTGCTCAAGGTTTTATGAGTTTCTGAGCGATATGGTCGAGTCCTATTAAAACAAAATTTTTATTGAAAACTCTACCTTCAATGTCGAAAAACGATCAAAAAATTGTTGGATGGAACAGATTTGATATTCATCGGATCACCTCCAAACTTTTATTCAAAGCTCTACATAAAAATATTAACTTTATGATTTTCAAGTTAAATTGGCGGAAAATTGTTACAACATTATTTTTTCCGTTCGATATTTTTTAAAGCTCTATATGGAGATCATATTAATATTCAAGCTCAATTTCCAGATTCGCGGGCACCTCTGCTTTGCTCTAATTGCACTATTTCAATGTACCGCATGGTACTTTGTCAGTTTAGCATGCACAGCTGCAAGTCAAAGGATTTATTTACAACAATCAACATAGACGACAGTACACTAACGATATAACAACGGCAAAACTGTTTCTAAACCCATTTCTATAAACATATGTACGTAAGCTCTTGTGTACCGAAACGCACCGAGTACTTGGCCCACCAAAAACATTGTTTGGGGCGAATAAACAAGTGGCGGTCCCATGAATGACACGTACATGAGTGGGTGAGGTGAGAGAACAGCCGTGCGTGTGACTTCCAGTCAAGCAGAAAATCCCAGTCCGAAACGAAAAAACTATGACAAACCATTTGCTGGAACCTCTGCACGAAGAAGAAAACTGCTGCTGGAATTCATAAACTATTCATTAATTGGAAACGCGCGCGCCGCTTACCGGGCTTGACCAGGAGAGCTAAAAACCCGACCATTTGTCATTTTTGAAATTCAGTTTCGTTTCGGACGTTCAAGCAGCAATACGTGTGCGACCCCCTCCGGCAGAAATCAGAACTCCACAAGAGCAGGCGGTGCAACCGGCGCTATGTAGCGAATAATATTCGTTTGTGCGTGTTAGTTACGATTAACGATACACATACGTGTATCCCAGAGATACCAACGAAAATAAAACATAGTTTTTTGGTATCCATGCTGCAGCATGTGTTTGTGCCACACAATTGTGAATTTGACTTCAACACTCCTGGATGAGTAAATTGTGTGAGAGTTTGCGCTGAAGTAAAACAAACAGAAAACATTGCAAAAATTCTGCTATACTGGCCACCGAATGGATAATGGGTATTTGTTTAGACACAGGTGAGTAATGAGTGGTAGATTTTCTGAGTAAGATTGCCCCGCCAAAAGACTGACGGACTCATTAGCTTGAGCGCGTTCCGAAACGTTCAGGATTAGCTATGGCTAGATTAATCTAATAAGAGACAATTACTAATATGTGAATTCGTTAGTCGGCAATACAAATTAATTAACTATTGGATAACTTTTAAGCTACTTAATTTTATATTATTATGAAAAAAATTAAATATATCAAAGTTTAGTAGAAATTTGGTCAGAGAACTTCATTCTCTATTTGAAAACAAAAATAAATGCTGCTAAAAACAGTTAAGTCTGAATTGTTAGTAAAAAAAAAAAAAACGTGTTTAAGACGTAATATGGAAAAAAAGTTTTTCACAAAACATTTCGACGAACATTTGTAGGCAGCTACAAAGTAGTCCCGGTCGGTTCGACATTTGCAGCGTCAGTAAGAGTTCTGTGCAATGTTTCAGGATAGCTCCAAAACTGAGGGACAGTGCGTGAACAGACAGACGGACAGACGACGAAGACGGGGAAAGTAATCGACTGCTCGTCATGTTCAGATACTTATGTGGTCGGAGATGATTCCTCTATGCGTTGCACACTTCGGGCAAATTTTCACTTTTCAAGTGTATAAAAATGCTATACGTGTGAATGTAGTAAAAAAAAATGGAAAATATTGGATGTGCCTTTTGCATAAGTTGCAAAAATTGTCCTTATTTTTTGAACTTAGCTTTAGACCAGTTGCTTAATCTCATATAATAGTGACAAGTCTTTCTGTTTAAAAATTTAATTTAATCTTCAACTGGGGTGAACACACTTTTGTGTGATTATTTTAACAATTATTCTTTAAAACAAAAGCATTTTTTTTCCTGCCTTGCCGAGATTTGAACCATCTACTCCATTGCTGCCATAATGTTGGAGGCAGCTAAATGTGTTATAAACTGAAGATTATTCTTTCTGTTTTTATTTAATCTTTTTTGCAAGGTAACAAAGTCTTTATCCACACTGAAAACTATACTTAAGCCAGGGACCGAACAATCATTCCTTTTAATATCAAAATTAGAACATAATAATTATTTATGATTTTCTGTTTTTATTCTCATAAGGTATTAATAATTAAATATTTTTTTTTTTTTTCATCGTCCATAATCATTTTAAATGATTTTCTTACATAAAAATTTAAAATACTATTTATCATTCGAGCTTTAAATGTAAAAACCATTGATGATTTTTTTTCGGAGTTTTATTTTTATTATTCAAGCATAAGTAATTATTCTCGATTTTTTTCGTTTCTAATCAAATTAAACCAGTTAGTCAGGGATTTTTTTTATTGAAAATCACGAATGAAAATCCCAACAAGAATTCGTTTCCATACACATTTTGAAATTTTATTTGCTACACAAAGCAGGTAATGAAAAATTTTTATTAACCAAAGTGCCGCGATATAAGAGAATCACCCATGTGCTGACAATTGAGGTGATAATCTGGATTTATACTATTTCATAAACCCACATCACATTGAAAACTGCATACGGGCAATTCCACAGCCAAGAACGTGACAATCGCACGATATTTTTTAGCCTTTAACAACTTAACAACAACGTCACTTGATAAGTTAAGTAGTCAGAATATTCAATAACCGAAAGAGAACGTTTATGGTCGATTTTTTCGACCTCTTAAATTTAATTTAATAAAGGGAACCCCAGATAGCCCGATAATGTTTAGTTAATTGAATTCGGTCAGTTATTTTGGATTTTTCAGTGGTTCAAAGTTGAGCAGTTTTTCAAACTGAACAATTTTTGTTTTTTTTTTTTGGTTGCAAATGTTACGTTTCGGAACGTACAAAAAACCAAACGAAAAGTCCGATTGCAATTTTTTTTTTTTTGGTTTTTGCTTTTTAAAGATGCATCAATTTTGTAGAAAAATATATAAGAAAACTGTATTTTTTGAAATTATTTGAGTTATTGTCGTTTTACTGAAGAACTACTTTTATATCTTATTTTCCCACTTTGATGGACTGCGAAAAGTACATTCACGCTCATCCACGCTTTTAGAGTGAAATTTTTTTTAAAATAGATATTTCTAAATAAAAGTATATTTATGTGGTCTTGCGCAAAGCTGCGTCTTGCGAGTATGAGCGACTTGAACATATTAAAATGCATGAATAATCTATGTACTAAGGTGAAATCAAAGCATGCTGTTATATGCAAGCTTGTTTTGCATTTGCTAAAATAAACACATATCCTGAATGGCAATGCGCCCTGCATCCTTTCAACACGTGTAGTGTCATAAAACAAAAGCAACTGGGATTAAGGAAACCCATAAACCATAAAATGAGTGATGCAAAATATTCAATTCAGGTACACACCTTTATGGGGTAGGCAAAGAGATTGACTAAATTAAATTCTACCTATTGGGAGGAAAGATCCTTTTAGGTAGGCAATAAGATCGGCTAAATTAAATTCTTCCTGTTGGGAGGTGGGATCCTGTTCCTAATTACTGAGATCACTCATATAAATATGAGCCCCAGGCAGAGCTAATCCTACAGTTGTCCAGCAGCCTTGATAACGACACAACTCCGAATACTGAAAGGTGCAACAACATTCAAAGTCAAAATGTCGGTAAACAATACGAATTAATTTGAATTTCTTAAAAGTGTGGAAAGTCAAGAAGGTTTTATGTCGTTGGTATAAAAAACATTGCCCATAGTGACAGCGGATTTGAGATTCAGCCATATTGACGCAACCATAACCCGGAAGTTCTGGAGGATAAATACTAAAGGGTGATTTTTTAGCTATTATCTTTTTGGCAACACTGGTTTAAACAGCTCACGCACGTTTCGTGTTTTGTTTCACTGTCAAACATCTTCAGTTTGGTCTATAGTTTAACCATGAATCGTCTTACAAACGAACAACGCTTGCAAATTATTGAATTTTATTATCAAAATGCGTGCTCTGTTAAGAAAGTTCATCGCGAGCTTCTTCCATTTTATGGTCAGTTTAATCGACCCACTGAAGCGGCTATTCGGGCTATTGTGACTAAATTTCGCACCAAATTTACATTGTTGGACATTAAACCACCAACACGCTTACGTAGAGTGCGAACTGAAGAAAATATCGCAGCTGTATCGGCCAGTGTTAATGATGACCATCAATTATCGAATCGTCGCCGTTCGCAGCAATTGGGCCTCTGTTACTCAACAACGTGGAAAATTTTGCGGAAGGATTTAGGTGTGAAACCTTTCAAAATACAGCTGGTGCAAGAATTGAAGCCGAACGACCTACCGCAACGTAGAATTTTCGGTGAATGGGCTCTTGGAAAGTTGGCCGAAGATCCACTTTTTTACCAAAAAATTGCGTTCAGCGACGAAGCTAATTTTTGGCCAGAAGCATTGCAAGAGCTACCAAAGCATCCAGAAGAAGACATAGTTTGGTGCGATTTATGGGCTGGTGCCATCATTGGACCGTACTTCTTCAAAGATGACGCGAATCGTAACGTAACTGTGAATGGTGAGCGCTACCGTCAGATGATATCCAACGTTTTTTTGCCCATAACGCAAAAGCTTGACCTGCATGACATGTGGTTTCAACAAGACGGTGCCACATGCCACACAGCACGCACAACAATGGACTCATGGAGAGGCGAGTTCGGTGAACATTTTATTTCACGTTCGGGACCGGTCGATTGGCCGCCTAGATCGTGCGATTTAACGCCTTTAGACTATTTTTTGTGGGGCTACGTTAAAGCTCATGTCGAAAGGACAAGCCCGCTTCAATTGACGCCAATTGACGCATTGGAAGACAACATTGAAGCATTTACTCGTGAGATACCGGGCGAAATGTTGGAAAGAGTATGCCAAAATTGGACTAAGCGGATGGACCATGTAAGGCGCAGTCACGGTCAACATTTGTATGAAATAATCTTCAAACAATTAATTATATGGACCGTAATATCGATTCAAATAAAGATTTCAAGCATTTTTCTGAATTTTATGTGTGTGTTTGTGTTGGTTTTTTTGAAAAACTTTCCTATAACTCTTAAAAAAACACCCTTTATGTGGAACAGTTCTCAGCGTAAAAGTGAAAGGTTTGCAAAGAAATACGCGGATTGGCTAGATGGGACCACCACATTCGCGGATGTGGAGGATGAGCCAAGCATGAGCACTGCTGCAAGAAAAAAGGGCCGACCCTCAAAATCGGTAGAAGAGTGCTCAACTTTTACCAGGAAAAGGAAGCTTCAGGGTGCCACAGCGGAAATCAGCACCGAGCTTCTATCGGAGACATTATCGGTGAAATACACAAAAGCCCAGGAAAGAAACAAATGGATTGTTACAAAGGCTGTTGCAGTTGATAGTCCTGTCCGTCTTAAGCCTATTACAGACAGCATCAATACACCGCCAAATATGCAGCATACCAAGAACACTCGAGAAGAAGCATTGGCCCTGTTTTTGGACTTGGGAAGTATAAGGAAGCACAAAGTGGATATTCTTTCCAGCTAAGAAGACATAACTATTGCAAAAAAAGAAGCAGTTCCGGACCCTGTGGAAGTCACTGAAATTTCGGCACAAGTGAAACTTCAGGTTTTTTGGACCACACAGCGAGACGCATTGTGGAAAACTTGACCTTATTCTGCAATTGGGGCTGCGATGGATCATCGGGACAGAGTGCTTACAATCAATTAATTAGTTTCGATGGAGGTGCAGTGAGTGAAGCGAACATGTTCATGGCTTCACTTGTCCCACTGCGGTTGAAAAATGAAGATGTGGATTACTGGGAAAATCCTCGGCCCTCATCAGTACATTTCTGTTGGCCAATGATGCGAAGGAAACCTCAGAACTAACTACAAGCATTGTTGACAGTACAAAGGAGGAAATATCTGCTTTGAGGCCAATCCCAGTCGGAACTACAGGAGGAAAAGTCGTCCTGATTCAATTTCAACGCTTCTTGACTATGATTGACCGAAAAGTCTTGAACGACATCACAAGTATCACAATCTGCAAGAGGAAGCAAAAGGACTTTCAGGAGTTCGAGACATCGGAAACAGCCGAGAATAATTATGAATACAGCATTTCTCCATTGCATGCGAGGATTAGATGTATGGCATTTATGCTCAAATTGGCATATACTCTTTCACGAGAAGGAGCCGACTCTGACTCTAAGGAAACGGGATATACAACAGAAGTTCTTGGCGGAGCTCGGGCTAAAGGTCGACTGCCCTAAGCAGGACTATGGAAACACGAATGATGGACACACAGTTCGGAGGTTCTCCAATAACGATGAGGCAACTGCTCAGATAACAGGAATTCATCTGGATGTCATGAAAAGGTTTACGATCAATTTCAATGTCTTAAGCTGTGGCAAAAATGTTGATGCTTGCAAATATGGAAAATATACCAAGGATACAAAGGCTCTTTTACGTGCAAAGTATCCGGAGAAATAATCTAAATCCGGAGAAGTAATGTAGCCATGAAAAAGCTAATTCTAAAATTCTCTTGACGTTCGGATTCGGCGTTAAACTGTAGGTCCCTTTCTCTTGTGCGAAAAATTTAAAGCACACAAGGCAAGATATTGTGATAAAGCTTGGCTTGGCCCCGTTGGAGGAGCTGTTGAGGAATTAACCAACGAATATTCACCAGAAATGTTAAGTCTATTAGGTACTAATGATATGAATACCTATATTGAAAACATTTTTAAAAAAAAATTAACCGTTCCCCAGTTAGGACTAAATTTAATTTAACCCATGTAGGGTTTCGTCTGGTAAAAAAAAGGCCTATTTTCAATATTTATAACCTTGCAAAGGGTATTATAATTTTGCCCAGAAGTTTGCAACGCATAGAAATATTCATTTCCGACCACATAAAGTATATACATTCTTGATCAGCATGACGACCTGAGTCGATTAAGCTTTGTCCGTCCATCTGTCCGTCTGTCTGTTTCTACGCGAACTAGTCCCTCAGTTTTGAAGCTATCGAACTGAAACTTTGCACAGAGTCTTATTTGACTGCACACTGCTAATATGTCGGAACCGTTCGACCAGATCGGATGACTCTTCTTGTAGCTGCCATATTCGGTCGGAAAATGGGTTTTAGTAAGAAAAACTGTTTTGTTCTTAATATTACCGTTCTCAAACACGGTCATGGGTAATTTCATTATTTTTTAACAAAAATGGCTGATCTGCGAAGTTTGGTCGAAGGCGACAGAGCGTCTGGCCGGGAGACTTTTTCGAAGGGTGATGTATCAGAACTCGGCTTCGGCACAGACGAAGTTAGCTTTGCCTTTCTCGTTTTTTCTTTTTTTCGTTCAAGCACGAGTTTATGGTCTGAACCAGTGTCCGGCAACGTTAAATTTTCTGTGTATACAAGTACCGACGTCCATCCTCTGTAGCAGCGGCGTCGATACACAGACACTATACGAGCGTACACTGCTCTCTTTTGCAATAACAAACATGTGCTAACTGAGAGCGCTCTCGCGTGTCTGAACGCACACATGCAAAGGCAAAATAAGCATGTGTGTTTTGCCGGACACTGGTCTTAACTAAAACACTTATTTTTGTTTTTTCATTTTAAATGATCCTGTCAGGAGTCATGCTGACAACGCGGACGCGCCTTTTTTTGGAGGAGTTTTAATTTTTTCTTTTGATAGTTTCAGAAATTATTCTTCAAATATGTATCTATAAAACAGAAAAAAGTTTGAATTAAATAAATCATTTTTACATAGAAAAAAGTATTGAAAATAGGCCTTCTTTTACCCGATGAAACCCATGTAACCCCTTAAATGAAAAAAAATTTTAGTAATTAAAAATCATTTTTAATAAATCGTTTAAAAAAATTAATATGTTTTATATGCAACATTTTCAGGGTGTTAATCTTTTCACTTCGACAGCCGATTCTGAGTCACCCGGTAGACCTACATTTTTAAAATTTTACGCTCATTTTAAAGCTACAGAAATTCTTTATCTTCGTCCCTTAGAAATTTTTCAAAAATCTCTTTACGATTTTTGCAACGCTAAATCAGCGAAACCGGCCACTGTGTGCCGCCGTTATTAAATACATCAGCGGGCAGAAATAAACAAGCATGTTTGTTCATTCAACCAAAGCTGAACTTACGGCTGAATTAAAATGTTAAGTTAAGCGCATAGTGTGCGCACTTCCATGCACGTGGTGTGTTTGTTTTTCGAAAGCTTAAAGCTCTGCCTAAAGTTAGACCATCAGTTCATGTTTCAGCTGCATGTGTGCGCGGCCCCTTAGTGGTGGTCTCGTGTCATCTCCCCACAAGCACTCCACTAGAAAATAATCAAAAAAAAATACGTTCTTTAAATAAGTCCGCTGTTCTCGGCATAAGCAAAGGACTTTCGTATATATATATAGAGTCCAAGTGAGTATAAAAATCATCCAATGGATTATAAATAAATATCCTTTCTTTGTGTGGTAATAAGGAGGTGGATGTTTCGAACAGGTTTAAAAGTCGCTCGGAGATAAATCTCAGAAATTGTTAAAGCTATGAACTGAAAACTTCACCAGCAGGTTGAACCAGTTCAAGAGTAGTACAAGGCCACATCTCTGAAATAGTTTGGTTGGTTTACACTGTGAGTGTTAGAAGTTTGAAATTTCTGTATTAATGCTAAATTTTTGATGTGTGGGCTAAAGTGTTAATATTAACTTGTTTTTATTTTCAAGCTAGTGAACACTTATAAATAAATTGTCAAACGCAATCTATTTTCAGGATTGGCGGTAATAGGGAGAAGTAAGAACCTTATACAATGTGTAGTCAGAATATTTACAGCACAAGGATTCTTTAAAATATTAAGGGATTTCGGTATCTGTATAGTCTAATCCGCAGAAGTTAATTATCCTGTTAAGCAATGAAACATTTTTTGGTAGAAGTTACTTGATTAAGTGTTGAAGGACTAACGTGAGCCAGGACACAGTTACATTATTGTTTGTCAAACTACCTTGCATTTAACCTACAGTATTCAATATGGTTTGTTGGCTGCAGGTTGAGTTTTGTTCCCCAATGACTTTGAAATTCCACCCACACAAAACCAAAAACACTGAACTGTTCCACTTTGGTTTTAAGCCACTGATAATAGAATTCAATTCAAAGCTAACGTTGCATTTCAATATCGATTAAGAAATTATTAATTGGTAAAATTTGGGTCCTTTATCAATGTCCCAAGTCAATTGACATTGCATGGTAGATGTAAAGGGTTCCAAAGGGACATTTGGGTTGTTTTGATCATCGCATCGGCATGGGACTTTACAGTTTCGATTGCTTTTCAAGATTAATACTGCAGTATGACCGATGAATACAATTAATCTTTTGTATTTCAAGAGGTCGCCGGGTGAAGGGAAATCTCCACCTGGAACTATCATATGTTAGAGGGCCATTTGACCTCTGTCGTTGTTTCAAGTTCAGTTCTTAAAACATTTTCCTACAAAACGATTTTACAAAATATCAAATACAAAAAAAAAGAAAGGACCTTGCCCAACGCTATAATTTGTCATACCAGAACACCAATTCAGTTGTCCTCGTTAAGCTGCCAGGTCCTTGGACATGTTCGTTGACCACCAACCTGAAACTTGTACAGAAATCCTACCCCACGCCAATGCCAATGGACAGAGAGGGATAGCAACAATAACAAAACAACATGTCAATTAAATAAAACTGCAGGAAAATCAATAAATATATCACGTATGTACAGGTTGCCACTGGAATTACGCGAAATTGTCAAGCGGCGGTTTGGGTGGTTTTGCGCAGCTCTTTCGTATTTTCCATGAATGAAGCAGAGTTTTTCCTTATCGATGACGCAATGGCGCCTGGGCCCACAATTAAATAATTGTTAAAAACTATTTTAACGATGTGTTTTGCGATTTGTTGTGTTTTATGGGCTGGCTAATTTCCTACTTCTGGCAAATTACTTCCGCCCCTCAGGGGAAGCGAGTGGTTCGATGGTTAATGCCTTGCGGCACGTTAGGCCCTTCGGTGTGCGAGCATGGCGCTAACTTGCCAAACACATCCGGTTTCCGTTTTACCTAATGGGCCACGACCCCGCCCCGTTCGACCCCCCCTTAACTGTTGCTTTCGCTGAGTGGCTGGCAATTAGGAGGCGAAATCATTTCTAATAATACCCAAATGTACTGGTTTTTTCTTGCAGATGCCAGCGCGGCACAAGATACCGGAGAACCAGGCAACGATTGGAATCGTACGCGAAATACTCAGCCCGGCAGAGATTCGGAGGCGGCTCGTCTGGGGTCTACTACCAATGTCGGCGCTATCGATATGCAAAATGCTGGAAAAATCAAATTCGATCCACCCAAAGTGCCAGTGATATTTGTTTTAGGAGGCCCAGGTAGTGGCAAGGTGACCCATTGCGATACATTCATGCAGGAGAGACGAGGCTTAACGCACATCAATATGATGGATCTGCTGCAGCAATATGCAATGGGCAACGGTAAGAGCAGTGTGTCGAATAAATAAATTTTGCCGGAAAGAGCTCAGTGGTTAAATTTTCAATTATTAATAATCACGACTGTTTCGATTTTCTTGTAAACGCTAGAATTTTGCAGTCGAATTCTAGAACGTTGTATAAAAAGGTGTCTGATATACCTACGGATCCTAATTCAGTCTTACTTTAACAACTCTTTACTACTGAGACGCAAATGTGCTTCGTGAAATCGATTCATCTGTCAATTAAATTACATTGTTCTTATTAGACCGAAACGTGGTACTACAAACTAACCCTTTCGTGTGTTCTTTGCTGATTACAAAAACCTCTACCACAAGTAGTCAGCACGGCAGCTAACAACAAGCTAAAGTTAGCATATTCTTATTTAATGTTTGGTTGTGATGGCTTAAAGCGACAAGTCACTCTCCCACTTAGGCCTCATGAGCCCATTGCGATGCTATATACATTCCCTATTAAAACCTTTTACTCCCGAGGGAACTCTCAAACTGAATCATTGTGTGGACAGAATAATATTTAGGAGAGAAGAGTTTCTAGCTCGAATGTCTCCGATAGCACCACGTCGTTCGGGTCGTCGGTTCGGGATCTCGGTGTTGCCTTTACCACACAAACCCCCTCCCCATTTAAATATTTGTTAAGTCTTTTGTTTTGAGAATTATTTGTACTTGGATCAAGTACTGAAACTCTTAAATTAAGAATGTCGGGTTCAAAAATGCACTCTTTGATCAAGAATTTTTCTCTTATAAGAGTTATCAATCTTACCGTTACTTTTAAGAACGAATGCCCATGATTCAATAGTTAAATTCTCTATTTTTTTCGTGAGTGAAGGAGTTGATTTTATCTTGTTAATTGAGCTCAAGAAGGTCGGACTTTGACTTAACCCCGATTCAAAAACTTAAGCCGATCTCAAAAACGGCTTTGTGCAAGAAAAGAAACTGAGCCCGATATTCAACTAGGTATATTCCATACGAAAAAGAATTGCAGCAAAAATGAACGAGATTGACTTGAGCTTGATATTCAAGATAATTTTCATTAGTTTCTTGCACACAACTGCACAAACAGGATACTAACAATTTTAATAAGGTGTTATAAGTTAACAGAAAAATTTGTGTATGTGTCCCATTTAGCCTGACTGTATTAGTCATAAAGATTCTCTTAGTTTTGTTTCGAACTTGCTCTAGGTTTCTATTTTTGCATTGAAGTTCCTTTTGATTGAATCTCAAAGCGGAATTATTCGATTTGCAAGTAGGATCCGTATTTAAAATGAGCTGAGGATTTTTCCAATACTTTCCTATTTGTTTCAAGTAGAATCTTTTTTAGGTCATCCAAATTTTCAGAACTAGCACCTTCTAGACATATTTTATAATCTGCATTATTTATTTGCCCGCTGAAGTATTGATAAAGATCGGATAAATTATGTTTAAGTTCTGAGCAAAATAAAGTTTGTAGCGGCAGAGAAGCTTTCAGCTGTTACTGCAGACACAGAGTGTATTATAGTCGGGCTTGACTGACTGCATTTTTGTGGCAATTCATTAAACGTATTTCCGTTCCAAAAGAATAGACAGAATTAAAACCACTTCTGCAAGGTAATAAAAATCGATTTTAAAACGTCATAATCCGATGTGTTCCAGAAATCTCTAGAGATTTAGGAGTCAGTTGTTTTTGAAAACAACCAAACCAAATGTCGGTGTTCCACGAATGTCGGAGATCTTATTTTTCGGAGTTAGCTTCGGAGTCGCTGGCAAAAAACAGCTGACCGGAATAAATTACGTCAGGGTGTAAAATAAATTAAATAAAGGTGGGACTCAAATTATTTTGAAGTTTCTTACCGAAATGCTGAAAGCGTTTCTGGTTTAAAACTAAAAAATAGTTTATTAATAAATAAGAATTAAAAGAACGCTGACCCGCCAAATAATTATTTTCTATTGACAACCTGTTGCTTACAAGTGAGCGGAATGCACAAATATAAGTTCAAAAATGCCCGCGGTTGCATTAATTGCTATGGATATTGCTGGGAGAACAAAATCGTAACAAGAGTTTCAGAAATTATGCAATCCTTTTTTATTTAGATGAAGTGTAAACTACGTTTCTGCCGCGATATGTGCGTGCTTTTTTATGTGGCATTGCAGCCTCTTAATCCATCCTACATTTCTGAAAGATCGAAATAAATGTAAAGGGAAGTTAAAAGTTTCACCGCTGACAATTTGTCCACCATTTCGCCGTTTGAAATTCTCGCCGATAAAATTTATCGATAGGTTTCTTTCGATACTGCAATGAATTAACCTATTAATTCAAATTTTATTAAACTGCTATCCTATCCACATAATCCTGTTAAATATGTACTTTGGTTAAGCGTATAATCTTTTAATTTTGAAAGGAAAATTAAAACTCCGAAAATGTTATTGTTATAATTGGAATAAGTTGGCGTTTGTTTTTTTTATCTTTCTTCCTCTTAACAAACTTTTGCATTGTTTTGCTGGACTATTTTTAAATTAAATTTTTATTACTTAAAACCCATTAAATCTTTAATAATATTAATGCAATTCGATCAGTTAAGCATTCAAGTTCTGTTCCTCATTATTATATTTAACTCAAATCTCTTTATTAGCAAAACATGGGCAAAATGTCGCCACAAAATTCGCAACTTTTGAAATCAACCAAAAGAGGTTTCGGGAACACCCACAATTGCTTTTGGGTTGCTTTTGGGTTGTTAGAGGTTTGTAGAACAAGGCCGAATAACGATAATAACGTAATAACGAATTAAAATGCGATGCCGCGCAGTATCAATGACACACAAAAACAAATTCTGGAACTAAGACCACGATTCTCAATTAAAATGAAATCGGTCGGGTTATTGAACCCCCGGCAAGAAGGTTTAAAAAATTGATCGCGTCCTGATTTAACAAGAACAGTCTGCAAATCCGTATTTCCTCTAAGCCAAATATATTCGTATAATACATAGGGTGTTCACCAGCCCGCGTAAAAGCGTAAGGCAAAAAGCGTAAACTCCAAAAAAATTACGCACTTTTTGCTGCCCTGGGGTATGTTTAAAGAATCAGCGTAAAAGTGTAAAAAGTGTAAACAGTAGAAGTGTTGTAAAATTATTCAAAGTATCGACAAAAAATACTTGATATCGCGCCAGATTTTTCTCTTAAAAATATGCGGTCACACCTACAATAATTAAAATTTTTTTTGTCAGTTGAACTGCATCTGACCAGTAAATATATTTTTTACATTCTGCCTGCAACAACACCTAGAGAGCCTTCATCACCTACTGTAAACATTGTTGTAGTTTTCCTAATTGATGCAGCTTCTCCAACTACCCCACACAGAATATTGCCACCTGCAACCAAAGTTCCATTTGGGGTCGAAATGTAGTCGACATAAAGCATGGGGCCGCACGGACCCATTGGTCATTAAAAAATGCTAGCACATTGGTTCGCCAGTTGAGTTATTTGGGCACACAGAACTTGGTTTCTCACCGACAGCATGCAATTGCGGTAAGATCCTCCATAAGGTCGTCTACAACTTCACCGACAGCATCATGGTCCATATCTTAATTTTTTTTTGTATTCATTTTTCTTCATGCTTCTATTTAGCTTGATTTGTACACCTACAATCAATGCTTTAAAAATACGTATTTAACTTTGACATACACAAGTGACAGAAAAACTCACAGCCTGTCCAAAACAGCCGATTTACACCAAAAATTACGAGGGTAAACCTTTGAGGGGCGCTCAATAGCTGTGTCGCGTAAATTTACACAATTACTCTTTTACGCGGTCTGGTAAACACCCTAACAGTACCGAAGGTACATAGAGTATATTAAGTTTTTGCAAAAGTATGTAACAGGGAGAAGGAATCATTTCCGACCCTTAAAAGTATATATATTCTTGATCAGCATCAACAGCCAAGTCGATATAGCCATGTCCGTCTGTCCGTCCGTCTGTCTGTCTGTCCGTTCGTCCGTCCGTCCGTATGAACAAACAGATGCATGGGACAAATGCTTTTTATACTTGCAGGCAGATCAAGTTTATTATAAATTTTAGCCATGCCCCCTTCCGCCCCCGCGATTTTGGAAAAACTTCATATCTCCCACAGTTTTGAAGATAGATGATTGGTACCTTCTAGATATAGTTTGTCATTAGCAATATGTATCGATCTGCCCAAGAAATGATAAAGATCGGATGAGCGGTTCTCAAGTTATAAGCAAATAAGTGAATCACGCCCGCCACCCCCTCCCACCCTTTTCACAACCATCGCCGCACAATGTTAGATAGAGAGAGAGAGGAGGGAAAGGAACTTAGAGATGAGCGCAGCAGCAGCACTTCATTCAGCTCCTAATCTAGGTACAGAGTATAAATATAGTCGGGCTTGACCGACTTTCTCACTTGTTTTGGAATGCCTTTCGAAACTTAATCCAAGACACTTCACCCTATGCGGGGACATGATTTCACAAATTGTATTTCAAAATCCTTTTTGCAGATATGCACGACTTTTCGCAACTATCATCGAAAACGGTCACCGAGGTGTTGATGTTGGAAATGAAAATGGCTCCAGCTGCCAAAGCATACCTAATATCTGGATATCCCCGCTCCATGCGCGACGTGGTTGAATATTCCGAAAAGGTAAGTTTGCCTTATAATTTGGACATGCACCTGGCAGGTGGTAACAACTACTCCTTATTTATTACGAAACAAATTGTGGTTGTCTGTTTGACTCTCGTTTATTTGTCCAGCAAATTGCTGTTGAACTATATGAACTAATTAACTGTCGTATTCGGGGTGGCCAATTGATTGTTTGTTCAGGCTCAATTCCCATGAACTTCGAAAGAAGCCCCAATGGCTTGAGCTCCTTATGTATTTATATTTTATGTGCTAATTGGCTGGCGTTGACCTAGAAAGCCAGCAGTGAATTAATGAACTCTTCTTCCATTTCCAGATTCAGGTCGTCAATGGCGTGATCTTAATATCCTGGCGTCAGTCGGTGTTACAAAAGCAAATCGACTATGGCGCCAAATTAGGTCATGTTGTACTCTCCTTAGCCAAAATGGAATTGGAAAATTTCTTCAAAAATGTGATGCCGGTCGCTGATTATTTTGATCAAAGCGATATGCTGTTGGCCGTAAGTGCAAGCGGAATTTTTGTGTCACATTTCTGTTTAACTTTCATGACTTCTGTCTCCAAAGGTCAATGGCGAGCGTGCTCCCACGGAGGTGTACAAAGATTTTCGCACCGCTGTTCTAGATATCTTAAGCACGCTCGAGAATCACGAGGCCATGCTGAACGGAGTTACAGGTATGGGCAGAGGGATACATGATATACCCGGCAGTATAGTTAGCGTAGACACGGCACCTAGTCAAGTCCAAGCGACTCACATTGCAGACGAGCATCCCCCCGCCCAAGAAGTCGATGGACAAATATCGAGCACTATCAATGCGTTGACTGTAAAAACCTCTGCCGCCAGTGCGGATGATGATAGTGGAGTGGTTGTCACCCAACAGCCTAGAGCGCAACTTACTCATGCTGGTGCTAGCATGGATGCGTCAGATGACTCTACACTGGGTGCTATACCGCCTATTATTTGGGTAATTGGTGGCCCGGGTAGTAACAAGGCCACGTTGTGTCTGAAAGCAGTGGGTCTAAATCCGGGTTGGGCTCATATTAGGTGAGTTCGAACGCATGTCTCTAAAGCAGCAGTTTTTTTGATGTCAGAATTATTTAACTTTTGCAGTGTGGGCCGTTTGTTGCGCAATATCACCGATTCAGCACCACGTGCCAATACCGAAAGCTACGCGGTGAAGGAGGCCTTGGCGGCCGGTGAAATGGCTCCCGAAAAATCCTTGAATCAATTACTGGAAAGTAATATACGTCAATTAAAGGATAGAACGGGCATAATCATCGACGGATATCCCAGAAATTTACAGCAAGTCAAGTACTTTGAAAATAAGGTAAGGATTTTGGTTAAGTCCAGCTGGTGTAATTGGATTTATTTTGTCCTATTGACAGCTTAGAAAAAAAGCAAAATAAATCAAGAGGTTAAAAGAAAGCAATGTGGTGATATTGTTTCACATGAAGGTGCATGCATTATAGATCGACGCGGTTAAAACCATTGGATCTCTTTTACATATTAAATTCTATCCCATACCAAAGGACTCCACCAAATTTTTAGTCACATTAAAATTTAATAATGCAAATTAATAGTTTCCTGTGAAATTTGAAATGTTTAGCGTTTGGAACAGGCAGGAGTCCCACTTCAAGCTACTCTTTAGAGCTACAAGCCCGATGCTAAGCCCAATGACCCTTTTCCGACCTTGTGGGTAGATTTTTCCAAAATTGAAATTTGATTCTTATTTATTTGGCCCATAAAGCATACAAACCAAAAATCGCTTAGATTGCCCAACAATAACACTCGCAGTAAAAACTGTTTTGGCCACTGAAAATTTTCCGGGAACCCCTTAGAAATTATTTCGCAATCTGATGCATAATATATTTTCCCGTTTAAAAATTTCCGGGATATTTTTGGAATGAATTTTCAAAATCGAAATATTAATTGTCAAATTATTTGTCATCCCATTCTTACAAACTGAGCTTAAAGTCAATGGGACCCCAGTTGCGTAGACTGGCTCTTGGTGTAAAATGAGCATATCATTTCAAACACGACACATATAAGAGCTAGATCCTTTTACACACTGAGACATACGCGCTGTCATTGCACTTTATGTTTCCTGTATCCGTGGCCCGAATGGTCCGTCTCTACTCTACCATCTTGCGGAGACGACTATATGGTCTCAGAAGTGTTGTGATTTGCTCCTCATTCACACAACTTCCAAATGTCCTATGGTGCAGTGCCCCGTTATGATTCTTATCATGTATTCTTTATCATAATCTAATTGGGAGTTAGGACGTCCTGTTTAGTGAGTATTTTGGCTAGAGTGATCGGGAGATGTGAGAGCCAGGTCCGAGATCTCATTGTCGTTCCGTCCTAGTTAAGGTGTTCCGTTGAGCTTCTGTGATGATGCACTGCAGGGGTATTCGTTTTCAGTTACCTCTTGTGCCGTTGGCAGCGCTAAGCTGTTCCCTGCGCACTCCTCCGCTCTGCTTGCCACGTCAGGTACCTACACTAAAGTGATGGAGTTTTGTTGGAGTTCAATACCGTCACCATGTTGCGGACTTGGTTGCTTATTGCGGCCTTTGATGACAGGACTTTAATAGCAACCTGACTATCGATTTGAGTTGAAATGCTCCTTGGTTTCGTTCAAAGTGTAGATTAATTTAGTATATTTCCTGCTTGCGCTACATTCTTTTGTGAAGAATTATGTAGATGGTTATTTCTTGAGAGCAATGGCTTTCTCTCCGAAAACCTGGTTCTGAAGCTGTCGTTCCATTTCTGAGCTGCTATATACAACAGTCGATTCCCTTTGGCACAGCAGGTATTCCTACTTCCAGTAGGATACTGCTGTGACCTGCAGTAGATGCTTTAACATGGTTCAGTTTCAGGAATCTTACTGCGCTTCTCGCTACTGTAAATTTCCGGAAATTGTCTTCCGATTCTTGGTTCAGAATTTCGTCCGTGGCCTCCTAGGATTCTGCTGTACCCAGGCAAGTTGGTCTTTAAACCTTGTGAAAGTTGTTTAGGTGAGATTTGATGTTGGCTGCATTCCGCTAGGTCTGAAGCTTTGAACCTGAAGCCAATGAACTTTAGAACTTACCCGTTTTCATAAGAACCAAGTCATCGTAATAGTTCATGGTAAGAAGGAGTTCATTAAGAACTAATTGATTCTATTATTCCTATTGTTAAAGGCTCCGTTGAAGTCAAGGAAGGCTGCCAACGCAAACTACTTCTGCTTCAGGGATTTTTCAATACTTCCTTCCACTTCATGTAGTGCCGTGTCAGCAGTTCAACCCTTAGGCCTAGCGCACACTTGCAGTTGGAAAATGTACTGATGTGCAGAGGAAATTAAAACAGCGGAAAAAAAGAATATGAGTTTACGTGATAATTGTAGGAGAAACATTGGGAAAGTTAATCGTCATATCTGAATGTATTTAATTAAACTTTATACGTTAGAATGGATGTGGACACTTTCGACCATTTATCGAGTAAAACTGAAGATCGCATTTAAAAGCAGAAAAGTTCCCCATTTTGTAATAAGGATTTTATTGGATTTATATTTTTGAAAACGTTAAAACAAGATGGATTTTGACTACTTTCAACGAACAAAATTTTCACATATTAGATAGAAACGCTTTAAACAATTTTTTACAGTTCTAAGTTTGCAATCATACTGGAAATAGGATATTACTTGTAGCATCAACATCGTTGAGATTGAGTCCCATATATCCGTTAGTTCATCTTTCAGCTGCATGTGTCTCGCGCCCTAAAGGTAGACGTGTTGCACACCGCTGCAAGTTCGCAGTGTGAGCTTGCTTCTCAAGTATAGATCCGATAGCCAATTTCACAGTCCTATAGCATTGTGGAATGTAATCTGCTAGGAGATATCCGGGGTTATCTTTTATTTGGATATGGTTTCGCCAATCATAGTGGTCGTGTCTATTTCGCTATCAGCAAATGCTTCGCTGACTGGTACGTCGGTGTTCCCGACCTCTGAGTTAGCATTCAATACTTTGCCTCATCAGAGAATGATGTTCCAGAGGCGGCTCGAATAAGGTCATAAGCACGAAAAGAAGTACGATTTGTTGATGTAGCTTTCTTTCTAAAGGTTACTCCTTAAGCACGTACCGAAAAGAGGCGCGACATTTAAAAAAGATTTTACCCGCAATTGTAACAGATCTATAATTTTTGCATTTTTTGTTCCTCAATTACAGTATAAACAACGTCCGCCTATTATTCTCTTGGACTGTTCAAAACTACAACTTGGACGCGGCCGTATAGACGATACCGTCTCTTCATTCCGTCGTCGCTTGGAGCTATTTCGCGAGCAGACTTTACCAATGCTGAAGACAATGGACAGCAGCAATCGTCTGCAGATCGTAAGTGAAGAGTTCACCTACTTATCCCTGATCTAACATAAAAATTTGAATTCAGGTCGATGGCGATACGGACAGTCCTTCAGTGCAAAGAGAATTCGAACGTCTTATACGCAATCACATCCAGCAATTGCTCAATAAGAGCGAAGAGAGCGATGCCACGGCACCGCTAGGCAATCATGTGCTGCGTAATGATCAAACCGATGCCATACTGCATGATCTGGAGACGAATGTGCCAGGAGCAGTACCCACCATAAGTCATCATGTTAGCATGATGAATGGACATATCAAGAATCGGGGCAGTGCCTTGGCGGGTAGTGGCAGTAAACGACCAACTCAACTAATGAATGGACATGTGCCAGGTAGACCTGGTACTGGTCCAGTGGCCCCCCTAGCACAACCAATGGATTTTAGGCATATGCTAGAGGAGGCCGAACGATACCCGGTGGACTCGTACATGTAGCAAAAAACAAAGTTTTATATAGTTTTTTAACCAACTAGAATTTAAGGTTTGTTGAATTTTTGTAGAAGATTTGATATGATAGGACGAAAAGGGGACCATTTATGTGGCAGCTATGTTTTAGAGGAATATAATTCAACATTTGTTTTTCATTAGACACTTAGACGAACATACTTACTACAGATTTATATATAAGAAAGTAATATACAATTAAGGTTCGAAAAGTACTTAAAATAAACTGAATCGAAATAAGTCAATAGCTTAGTTTATGCTTATTGGATTCGAATAGCATTATTTGAAATAACAACAAAACTTGTTTTTGTTTGAGTGGCAGTAGGTCGTCAACAAAATTTAAGTTTCAGCAGTCTTTTACACTTTATTCAACATAATTATATTCTCACACAAATAATCAAATTACAACAAACCCTTCTGCCGCTCCAAAACGACAAACCAGGTCACACAATTGGTAAATGGAAAACGCTTCACATACGGAGGGTAACATGTTGAGGCGAAAGACCCTTTCGCAAATCCGAAAGTACTCCATCATCTTTTTTGGCCTCCTCTTAATATTCATCTGGATTAATCATTACAATGATAGACCAGAAATCAAGGTGGATGTCGCTGTCGAAATCAGTTTCCCATCAGTCCCAGATGAGCCGGAGACTTCTAGCATAACGCCTCATATCAATCGAGCACAACGTCTTTACGATTTGGCCCAAAAGCATAAGCTAAGAGACAAACAAATACCTGATTTATTTGGAAAACAAGGTCGCGAGATGCAGGAAAATGTAGTTCCAAAACCTGATGTTGGTGCTGAAGATGTCGACGATGACATGTATAAGAAACGACCAAGTGTTCATAGTACCCTTGTACCGGCGCGTTATTTTGTGAAGAGTCACAAATGCAAAATGCCCTATGCAGATCCCTTCTCACGCGGTGCATTAGAGAATTACCATCCACCAAAACTGAAGACATGCTCTAATGAGTCCGATTTGTTTATGCTGGACTTCGACCTGAGTAGGCAGCAATACAAGTTACATGTGAATGCTGAACTATTTCGTAATCTAGAACCGCCAGTAGAGCAATTTGGTTGCAACTATCGCGAGGTGACGCGAAGCAGCAATGCGAGTGCCGATTGGTTGAGCGAGTAAGATATTCTTTATGAATGAATTCACTTATTTTCAATGTGAGAGAAACACAAAAAACATCAGCAATTTCCGTTGTTAACTTTGAGCTTTTTGGTGTTTTCTCTTGAAAATTTAAAAACGACATATACATTCTGAAAATACACTAACAACTTTGTATTTGAATCAAATACAAAAGTCTTATTTCAAGTACGATTTTTTTCAATCCCGAAATACTTGTTCAATGTTTCGAGATATTTCAAGAATATTTCGAACTTGCATAAAATCATTTTGGTCATAATATTAAGTACAGCTCGATTTAAACTTAAAATAAAAGCAAAATGTTCTTTTTCGAAAAAAATTAACTTTAAAGTCAACACCAAAACATTATTATATTCATAATCGTCATTAAATGAGTACAAAATGCTCTTGGCATAAGTCTGTAAAATTCTAAAAAATTTCTTAATTTGTTCTGGAAACTAGCTCTCTGTACCTATTATATAAAAATTCAGAGGAAATGAATCAACCAAAGACCAAGATGCTTAAGACGCTTAATAACCAAAGAGTTAGAACTGGAAGGGATTTTTAGATTTTAAAGATTTCATTTAAAACAATTCTCATTTTCCGTAGCACACTTTTTTGAGCTTGCACTGTAAGTCTATTCTGTCCTTAACCCAAGAAATTTTGTATTTGCATTTTAATTTTTTGGCTAACTGTAAGTACGAAGTGTTCTTGATTCAAGAGCTTTTATTCACGTTTTCATTATATTAACAGTCGTTTTTCCATTCTTAAATATCCCGTACTTAATTTAAATACATCCAAAAACAACATATACTTGAAATTTCAAGTACAAACGGTATAAGTTCTATTCCGATCGATCTAGAACTCTGCTTGCTATCTGAGAGTACAGAGTATTTTGAATAGTTATAGTATGTATAATAGGTCGGACCCTAAAACGGCTAACCGGAAAGGAGTAGGTCTCAGCATTCCCAAAGCTAAGATTTGTTGTATAATTAATAATTGTAAAAATCAAAAATTTTATTTTAATTTTAAATGGGCGCGACAGGGCCTTAAAGTTTTGAAAAAAAGTGCTTAGTATTTACCACTGAACGAGACGCATTCGAAAAAAAAACACTCTCTCTATTGTGAGGTATTTCCAAAGACTCTAGAACACACAGTTCTAAAGTCGTTGGCGTTTTAAACGGTCTAAGAATAATAGTTTTTATACTCTGTACCAAAGGTATTTAGAGTATATTAAGATTTTGCATAAGTATGTAACAGGGATAAGGATTCATTTCCGACCCTATTAAGCAGGGGCGCCCTTGCCCATTCCGCAAGACACGCATGTGTTGTTGTGGTACGCAAAGGAATAGATTGCGCGTATAGGATTAGCGAAAGCAATAAGCCTTCATAAGGCAAAAACAAAATCATATGCGTGCTCTGCGTTTTGTTGTTGCCGCGTTCAGACCTGCAACAACAATATCGTATGTGCCTCTCTTCTCTCTCTCTCCGATTTCTCTCGCAAACTCGATCGCAACAACAAATTGCTTATACGTAAGGCCGAACGCTTTTCGCTATCGAGGCAGATCTGCGTAGCAACGACCACTCACACACACAAACAAAAATCGGTATTCTCTTTCTATTTCGTGGTGTTTTTGTTGCATGAAATATATTCTATGCATTTGTATTGGTTTTGACGCGCTAGTAAGCTGATTCTGGGATTATATATTCTTGATCAGCATGAACAGCCGAGTCGAAAGAGCCATGTCGTCTGTCTAACCGTTTGTCTATGCGTCTGTCCGTATGAACGAAGAGATTTCAGAGATGGTCAGATATAGAGGTTTGACATGTACTTGCAGTCAGATCAAGATTATTTTCAATTTTTGTCCCGCAACTACAGAGTATTTTACCGACGGGCTTGACGAACTTTCTCACTTATTTGTGGTGCATTTTGGCACTCTAATTGTTAGAGTATTGTCATAGTTATCAAATGACTTTAATTAAGCGTCAAGCAAGCTAACGTTCATTAAGCTCTGTGGTAGGGCTATCTTTTAATTTAAAACAATTATTCCCCTCTGTCTTACAGTATTCACCCACGCGTATCGTTCCTGCAGGATAAAATCTTGGATCGAAATATAACTGGCCTCATAGTAGAGTGTCATGATGCCCATAATGCCTCGAGAATAATACAACAAGATGCTTTTCCTCTTGTACAAGTGCCCAAACTACCTTCAGTAAACAAAAAAAAGAAGATTCCCGAACCTCCGGAACGAAGACAACCAAGCGTCATCTTGCTGGGATTGGATAGCATGTCACGAATGAATTTCAGACGAACCATGCCGCAAACATCGAGTTGGGTGCATCAGTTGGGCTGGTACGAAATGGAGGGTTACAATAAGATCGCCGACAATACCTTGCCCAATCTCATGCCCGTGCTGACTGGCCTAAAACTGAATCAGTTGGGTTGTGGATTGGGCACTCGGGGCTGTCTGGATAGCTTACCATTTATTTGGAAAGATTATAAGAATGCTGGATATCGAACTGCCTTCGCCGAGGATATTATTAATCAAGCGGTTTTCGATATGGGTCTCCCTGGATTTGTTAATGAGCCGGTGGATCATTATCTGCGACCATTTTTTGTGGGCATAAACAAGGCCATGCGTATCTATAGCCGATTCGGTTATCAGTATTGCATCGGTCGTAGACTGAGCATTGGGTATGTCTACGACTTTTGTCGACAGTTCACTCAGCGCTTTATCGAGCAATTGGATGAGCCAGTGTTTGGCTTCTTCTGGAGTTGTACTTTTACGCACGATTTCTATTTTGGAGCTGCCAGCTTGGATGCCAAGTTTTTGGAATACTTAAAGATTTTGGAAGGGCACAAACTATTTGAACGATCCATAGTTATTCTATTCAGTGATCATGGCGCTAGGTTTGGTGATCTAATGGAGCTATCAGATGGCTTTCTGGAAGAACGACTGCCCATGCTGCACATATATTTGCCACCCTGGTTCCGCACTGCCTATCCCAAGTACTCGCAAGCCCTTCATCTCAATCGCAATCGCTTAAGTTCCAACTATGATTTGCATAACACGCTGCGACACATTCTCCAGCTCAACGCGTCTACTGCAGAAGACTTGCCCTTATTGCAAACTTGTCGCACCAGCCAGTCTCTGTTGCATCCTCTGCCCCGAGAACGCAGCTGTTCGGATGCCTGCATCAACGAGCATTGGTGCACCTGCAATGAGTATATTACCCAACCCCTAAAAACCGATATTTACCAGCTGGGCAAACTTATAATTTATCACATTAATCGCTGGATGCTTCAGCATAAGTTCAATCTAAAATGCCAACGATTGCTACTCCTAGACATCGATCATGCGGAGCGCAAGGTCTTGTTCGAGGATATGGGCAAAGAGTCCATGTACGGAGCCATCAGTATTTATCGCTTACGATTTCGAACAAATCCGCCTGAGGGTAAATTTCAAGTCACTCTGCGATTTAACCGCGATATTCAGGACTTGGACAAGCTAGATGTGGCGGACATAAGTCGTCTGAACTCCTATCAAAATGATTCGTATTGTGTGAGCGATAAAATAGCCAAAAAGTTTTGCTTCTGTTATCCAAATGAGATTTATGGTGATATGATCAACTGGCATGAGATGGTTCTACAGAAGAAGAAAGTAACACGTACCGCTTATTGAAAATATTTATTAAAAGTTGACGCAATGTGAATAGTAAATGTTTTTAATTTCTTTTGTTGAAATTTTTAAGTAAATATTAATATGAGTGTTTCCTTATTTTGTTGTTTGACTAATTGCAATCGAGTTCGTGTATGTTCGTAGCAGAGTTGGCTTTTTTTTTTTTAATACGGATAACAAATAATTTTTCAAAAAGAATCAGAATAATTTATCTATGAATAATTTTATCACGGATAAAAATACATGCATATATTCGCTATATAGAACTACATTAAACTTAAGCAAATGAGTAAATCTGAGAATTAAATTTTCATGGTACTTAACGACGGGGCATACCAAAAGGATCATTAAATTTTGTGGAACTTTTTGCGTAAATGACCTAAGATATGCATACTATTTTTTCGTTTGGTATCTTCTGCTAAATACTTTACTAAGAAGTGACTAAATAGAATCTGATTAAAGCCCTGTTGCAAAAACGTCGCTGCGGGGTATACAAATGAAAAGCCAACATATTTATGTTTCATTTTATTAAATTCCTTTTAATATATTTTTGCTTTCAAAAGAACTCTTTTTATAACATTTTGTCAGATAATATGTTACATTTTGGAGATTTGTCATGTCCTTATACAAGAGCCGAAGATGGAAATGGAGTGAGGAACTTAAAAAAATCTGTTTAATGTATGGATGGTTATTAAGTGTTGAAATATTTTTGTTTTCGTCTGCACAAAATTTTGAAAGTATCAGTATATTCTTCTTTAGTGCTCGGCGGTTCGTTAGTTTTAATCCTTTCTTTTCAATATCCAGAGAACTAAAAATTTTAAGGAAGAATTGGTCCTCTACGGCTCCCATCGGGATCATTGCATTTAAAAACGAGTGAGAAAGTCGGTCAAGCACGACTATAATATACTCTGTACTCAGAGTAGGAGCTGAATGCAGTGCTGCTGCTATACTCATCTCTAAGTTTCTCTCTCTCTCTCTCTGTCTCTCTTTCTCTCTCTCTCCCCAACGTTGTGCGGCGTTGGTTGTGAAATGGTGGGAGGAGGGTGACGGGGGGGATTCACTTATTTAGTTATAACTTGAGAACCGCTCATCCGATCTTTATCATTTCTTTGGCAAATCGATACATATTGCTAATGACTAACTATCTCTAGAACTCATCTATCTACAAAACTGTGGGAGATATGTTTTTCAAAAATTGCGGGAGCGGGAGGGGGCATGGCACAAATTGATAATAAACTTGATCTGCCGGAAAGTATAAGGAACATTTGTCCCATTGTGGTGACGGGAGACTGAAACTCTATGTTGCCGTTTTATAAATTACACAACGTACAAAGATATTTTGGTTCGTTTTAATTTTATTAATTAATTCGAGCGCGAGAGCCTCAAGCGACTCTGCCTCGTTGTTCTCGACTACTGGCCGCATTGCTTGCCATCAAATATCTTTTTTAGATAGCAGCGCGCTCATGCATTGGTATGTGTGCGTATGTAGCTTATCGCTTATACATAAGCGTGAGATTTGCTGACACCGCGCTTGGGCAAGAGACCGAAGTGGTCGGATCAGATTTCCATATGGGAAAGAATACCAGTGAGCATGCAACTTAGTGTTACATAGTATTCTCATATATAATTGAATTGTATTTAATTGTATTTACTTTACAACCAAAGCATGTGCACGCTACACCATTCAAGCCAAACCTCTGTCTCTTACCATCTCTGATATCTGTTTGTTCATGCGGACGGACGGACAGACAGACAGACGGACAGACGGACATGGCTATATCGACTCGGCTGTTGATGCTGATCAAGAATAAATACACTTTATATTGTCGAAAATGATTCCTTCTCCCTGTTACATACTTTTGCACAAACTTAATATACTCTGTGTACCTTTGGTACAGAGTATAAAAATTTTGTAACATTTCCATCAAATTCAGTTTGTCTAATGCCCTGCAAATTAGCTTCATTCTTATAATCATGAACAGCCTCAGCGACATGCTTGCGTTTTAGGTGGCTTAAAAAATAAGAGCTCGAGCTCACATAGACTGCGCAGGCAAACGTCCTCATTTTTTTCCATGCTCAAACGCTAAAAAAATGTTCCATCCAAAATAGTTAATCGTGCATCCATTTTTCTTTGAGAAAAACGGTTTTGTAAATTTGAATACAAATAGGTATTAATTTTATACTCACAAAAAAGCCATTTGTTCAGGATATACTTTTGTTTATGAACTAAATCTATTTCTAATATTGACAGAAGGTTCAAATACATACATGTACAAAATGGTGTTTTATCCGAATAAATTTGTAATATGGTGGTTCAAAACTTCTAGTCATATATCTTCTGGACCTAATGGGGTCGTATGTGGTCAGTTAAAACTGCTGATCGGCTCAGCTTGGCGAACACAGAGTGATCCTGGCTTACGGCGTCTCAAGTCGACTCACACCTCCTCGTGGTGACCACCGGAAGCAGAGCGATGCACCCGCAAAGCTTCTGACTAACGTGAGCGGCGACCCGCCCTTCCCTACAGGGTATAATATATAGGGTTAGTGAGTTGGGTTTGGTACCCACCACCGTAAAAAATCTCAACCAATGAAAACTGCGCATATCCGACGATTGGAATGTAAGTGTTCTCTGTCCAATCTTTTAAAGAGGAGACCATGCAGTTTGCGCCGGGATCAGTCTCCTATCCATCGCATATAAGGTTCTGTCCCGCATTATTTGTGAACGTCTAAAGCCGTTTATTGATACACTGATGGGACCTTATCAGTGTGGCTGTAGACCTGGTAAATCCACCACAGACCAGACTTTCACATTACGACAAAAAGGAAAAGACCAACGAGAAAGGCATTATAAATCAGCCTTCGACACACCGCTAAAGTCAAGGTTCTTCAAAGCCCTGTCTATTTTTGGTATTCCAGCAAAGTACGATCGACTTTGCATGATGACGTTGAGAAGAAGGCAAAGCTCCTTCAAAATAGGAAAGAACCTCTCTGAACCATTCGATACCAAAAGGGGTTTTAGGAAAGGGCGATACTTTATCGAGTGATTTTTTTTTTTGGGGGGGGGAGTATACACTGCAGTGCCCACATGCCAACAGAGCGGGCGCCTTTATTCAAAAAGATCTAATGCTACTCGCATATGCCAATCATATTGACATTATCGACAAAACCTAACGTGCGGTAATCAGAGCGTTTACAGAGATTGAGTGGCAGTATGAACTAATGGGTTTAGCGGTAAAGGAGGACAAGACGAAATACCTAGTATCCGCGGACAAAAAGTCCTTGCGTTTTGGACAATCTGTTACAATGGGTGAGTACAACTTTAAAGTTGTAGAGGATTTGGTCCACCTCGGAACGACGATAACCAGCGCCAACAACATCAGTCTGGAAATCCGACAAAGAATCACTCTTGCAAACCGATGCTACTACGGGCTAAGTAGGGAGTTCAACAGCAGAGACCTTATGCGGAAAACAAAAATGGCCCTGTACAAGTCGCTTACTATCCCAGTCCTGCAATACGGCGCAGAATCATGGACAATGACAGCAGCGGATGAAACGGCGATTGGGGTGTTTGAACGAAAAATTCTTCGGAGGATTTATGGATCTTTAAAAGTTGGCGATGATTTCGGCATTCGAAAAAATGACGAACTATATGAAATCTATGGGGACACCTGTCTGGTCAAGCGCATTAAGCAACAGCGGCTGAGCTGGTTAGGACATGTCAGCAGAATGAACGAAGAAGCTCCAGTATAAAAGGCGTATAAAGCGAAGGCGAATGACTATGGAGGCGGTAAGAGGGGCAGATCCCCACTAAGATGGGAAGACTAGGTGCGGGGAAAACATTGCAAAGCTTGGTGTGAAATCTTCCCAGAAAGTGCCGAGTGTCTTCCAGTTCTCTTAAATTGCATGATGCGGTCTGTACTGGTAGCATTTCCGTCCGTCTGAGCCTTGAAAAAACGTCTGTCGAAATAATGTTTGATCCAATGAGCGTCTTGACAAAGTATTTAATTTTTAGCTAAGTTGTTTCAACTTCAACTTTGGAAAAAGCGTTATATCTCCCAGTTTTAGACGTGGCGATGTCTCGTAAGGCTTCAGTTTCCCAAATATCATTTGCTATTAGCCTGATGCTTAGAAGTTCTATTTCCCACTGATTGGTATTTTCAAGAGTCATCGCAGTCCCGAACTCCTGTGCCAAACCTATCAACTGGCGAACTGTTGCGATTGGGTCGCAAGCAGGTGATTTACAATCATTTTCGGAAGTATCGCGTAGTTGGGAGTGTTTTGCGGTAGCTGGAAAATCCGTTTAATGAAAAACCTTAGACTGCGTTCAACGTCAATTCTAAATCATCCACATTCTTGTGATGACAAGCACGTTATCGCATTGGCGATCGCCTGGTACATCTCTCAACTTATAAAGAAGTCATCATGCTTCTCGTTAGTTCTCTGTGTACATTTGGAATAGAGTATACATACGTTGGCAAACTCTAAATTGATCATTGGTTTAACCACCAGACGGTGGGTCTTTGATTTTTTGCCAAACGTTTTTCCATTTCCATGCCAATATCGACTCTGCTGTTGATGCTGATCAGCGTACGCTAAGAAGTTTTGAAATTTTTGTAGGGGAGAATGGGGGGTTCTGAGCCGCTGGGGGTTGTGAGCCATTCTAATATTGGCCACAAAAAAAATATATTTAAACTATTTGTTTATGTCATGTGTCTCCCTTCTTATTACCTAACTTTTTGCAAGCAACCTATCAGTCTACACCTTCTTTAAGTTCGTGAACCAGAACTCGACATTTTTTTCAAAAAAAGTTTTTTTTTTCATTTTTGACTTGTGAATATTATACAAAATTTTTTCGAAATGACAAAACTAAGTATGAGGGAAATATCTTTGCAATCTTATTGATAGAATATGTTTTTTTTGTAACAATTTCTTTTTGGTTACGGACGTCACCAAAAAAAAGTGAGATATGGGGTTGTGAGCCACTTTGGAAAAAAAGTCGGTTTTGACTTTCAAAGAGAATATTGCAATGACGCGCAATAAAACAGAGGAAAAACTCTCCAAAAAAGTAAAAAAAAAAAAGCGCGCATAAAAACTGATGCCGTCAATCAATTTTCACTCTTCATTGATATTTCTTAATTCAGAATATGAGAAAAATTGTTCATTTTTTCATTTAATAAACACGAATTTTTAGTGGGTGGCTCACAACCCCCCACAAATTTTCGATATGTCAAAAAATCACAAAATATTGATTTTTGGCGAAGTTATGTTCGAAAAACAAAACTACGATCACAACCCCCCACTCTCCCCAAATATTAATAAAGTTCTACAATATATACATAGTGTGCTTTACTGTTAGTTTCCAACCAAATAGTCGCCGAAAATAACAATTTCTAACAATAAATAACAATGAAAGTAAAACATGTTTCGTCGCTTGTTTAATACTCATCGTAAACTTATACTCATCATTGTGATCTTATTAGCTGTTTTTTTATTTGTTAATCGTCAAAACCAAGAAAAATTGATCAAATCATCGGAACCGAAACCCATCCAATTGAAATCTTTAGCGGAAAGCAGTTCCACCACCCGCAGCTCTCCACCCATTAAAAATTCATCAACAATCGGCGGAAAATTCTATGTACTCAGTCCAAAGTGTAAGATACCCTATGTAGATCCGTTTTCTGAGGACGCAGAATACACACCGCTAATTTATAAGACTTGTGCGCATGAGCCGGATTTGTTTAAAATTCGATTTGATACAAAACTGAAGCGCTATATTGTCCACGTAGATGAAAAAGTTGCGCTGACATACTATGCGAACTACACGAGCTATGGTTGTATCTATCGAGAGATCTGTCGCGTAAATGAAGGGACTAGTCTGTATGTGAAAAGTCGATTATTACACCCACACTTGGGAATAATGCCCTTTCCTTGATTCTCTCTTCTTCATGCAGAATAAAAGGCGCACAATTTCTTAAGCAGGATTGGATTGTACCTCAACATATTTTGGGTGTTGTTCTGGAATGTCGTGAGCTGTCCAAAGCACCGAGGGTTTTGCAACAAGATGCCTTCGCCTTCATTCAATATCCGTTGCTTCGGAATGAGACAATCGATAACCAGCGTAGCGCAACCCATCCCAGTGTCTTTTTGCTGGGCATTGACGGAATGTCTAGAATGAATTTTCATCGTACTATGCCGCAGACGGCACGATTTGTCCGTCAAGAGGGCTGGTACGAGATGGAAGGCTACAACAAGGTGGGTGACAACACTTTGCCCAATTTGCTGGCCGTACTGACGGGTCGTACACCGCGACAGTGGAAGAGCGTGTGTGATGTGAGGAGGGCCGGATGTTTCGATTACATCAGCTTTTTGTGGAATCATTTCAGTGATGCGGGCTATTTAACGGCTTATGCTGAGGATCTGACTTCGATTTCTACATTCAACTATTTGAAACATGGTTTTCAGCGTCAACCCGTGGACTTCTATCTGCGGCCCTTTCTGCTGGCCGTTGAACAGTATATGAAAACCGAAAAGCATTTCGGCTATAAATATTGTGTGGGCCGTAGACAAAGCTTTAGCTATGTCTATGACTTCGCCTTGCACTTGGTGCAGCGTTTCGTATATGAGTCGGCCAGACCGCTATTTGGTCTTTTCTGGACTTCTTCGTTTACTCATGATGATTTCAGGGGCGGCTACAATTTGGATGAGGTATTTGTGGACTATTTGGAGCGTTTCAAGGAGCTGGGCTTGTTCGAAAATGCCATCGTGATATTGTTCAGTGATCATGGACCGCGTTATGGGCCAATGGCTGAGCTGCCAACGGGCTATCTGGAGGAGCGTTTGCCCATGCTGCATATCTACGCGCCGGCCTGGTATCGCCAGAGATATCCGAAAGTGGCCAAAGCTCTGGACCACAATCGGCGATGTCTTAGCTCCAATTATGATTTGTATTTGGGTATACGACAGGTTCTCGAGCATGTGCGTCCACGGATTCACTTCGTGCATCCGCCACATTGTCCCCGCTGCATTTCCCTCCTGAGACGCTTGCCCAAAAACCGGAGTTGCAAACAGGCTGGCATACCAGAACACTATTGCACTTGCGAACCATTCATGCAGGTTTCCCCTGAGGGCCTTCTCCAGTTACTAACCAGATTAATTGTGAGTCGCATGAATGGGCACTTGAGGCGCATGAATTATGCCCAGGATTGTCATCATCTCCGGCTGAGCCAAGTCATCAGAGCCGAACGTAAGCAACATTTTAATGAAGATGGCCATTCGATAAGCCCACCCGATGGCTATCATACATACCGCGTTAAGTTTACGACTTACCCAAACAACGGCAAATTTCGGGCTACATTTATGGTCAACCAAGCAATGGATGAAGAGGCCTTGGATTTGCGAGTTGATAGAATAACTCGTCTGAATTTGTATCGCAATGATTCGTATTGTGTGGATGATTTGCAATCTAAAAAGTTTTGTGTTTGTATTCTATCCAAGGAGAAGATAAGTCATGGCTCAGTCACAGAAGCAAGCACAACTTTCAGAGATATGAGAGATGAGAATGATTATGATGAGCTAGATGATTGAAGGTTAAGAGCGGCAGTGAAATATTTATTGTTAAACTTGTAAAAATTTATTCGTTTCGGAAAATGAGGTTCAACAAATTTAATTATACCGCAAGCCAAATTTTATTAACTCAAATAAGCATTTTATAGCCGAACAAAAATTTGTATAAATTTATTCTAGCTGGTCAAGCAGAATAATCGGATTGAGCTCGAGAAGTTAACGGACTTGGTGAATTCAAGAAGCTTACGCATAACATATATATATAACCAGACTTACAATTTCAGCTCTATAGCTTTAAAACTGAGCTGACACTAGTTTGCGTAGATCTGAGTTCCCAGCCACAGCCGGGCACGAACATACTCGCCAATTCACACCGAATGCTTGCCGAAGTAATGCTTCACTGTATGTTAGAGAGAGACACATTCTTACTTTCTTCTTTGGGAACTCTGGCGTAAAGGAGACAGGCAGAGACACAAAGGGAGAAAACAACCTTAATCGAGTCAAGAATATGTACAGTTTATGGGGACGGAAATGAATTTTTATTAAATATTTTACCCTTGTGAGACGGGAATGTTTGCGGTACCGACAGGATATCTCGCTAAACAACGGAGATCTGAAGTATGTAGTTACATAGACATGCGGCAACAGCGTAGTCCTCTGACTTGAGGAACGATTACTGTATCTAAGGAAGACTGGGAAAGCTGTGTTTAGTACTCGAAGGCAGAGAACAGTTTAGCCCACACTGAGAAAAAAATCAATCTAAAATCAAGATTTTAATCTTGAATCAAAGAGAAACGCTGTTAGAATTCGACAGAGTCGAGGTAATCTTAATGTTAATCCCTGTGATTGTTTTAGTTATTAACATTTTGTTCTTTCTGAAAAACTTATACGTGGGTGCCAAACCTCTTCCAACCCAATTTCAACCGAGTTTCAGTTCTTGGTTGACACAGGAGTTTGTTTTGGTTGGTTTTCTAACCTCCCGTGTGTTGTAAGGAGACTTAGCAAAGCTATCACCTCAGTGGCTCCCTCTGTTAATGGTGTCGCCATCTACTTGACAGGATTAATTTAATTTTATTTAAGGAAAACATGACTTAAGTTTGAATTATAATTTAAAAATGCATCAGAAAAGATATAACACAATTAAAATATTGCAGTTAAACATCAAATTAACCCAGAACTAAAAGAAAGGGCAATTTTTGGAGAAAGAACATCTGGAGTTCTAACTAGATTTTCTGATAAGAAAATGAAATTTTTAAATGTTAATTATTAATCCGCCGGTACTGGGACTTAAATTATTAACATACAACATGGCCACTTAGCTCACTCGGCTATTGGCCGTCACTTTTTTGGCGCCACCAGTAGCAGTATGAGAACTCAGCTCGACGGTGATTTTTGCCAGCTGATCCGAGATTTCTGCCAGCTGAGCCTAAAAACGGTCAATAGCCGAGTTAGCTAACTGGCCATGTTCAAAACGTCATTAGAACGAAAAGTGTGTGGTTCGAGTCCCAGCAGGGGCGTGTTGTTTTTTATTATAATTTTTTTTACATTTTTTTATTTTATTATAAATCATAAAGTTTTTTAACTAAGGCCTTACCAAAAACTGTAGGTTGGTTGATAATTTAAATATAAATTTTAAATTTTATTATTATAATTCATACTAGCACTACAGGTTTTCTAACCTATTTTAGGGTACTAGTCACAAAAGTTGTTCATTAATTAATTATTTTCTTGCTATTAATAAATTATAATGGTTATTTAACTTAAAACTATTTAGAAAAATATGTAAAAGTTTATTATTAGGTATTATTTATTATTATTATTTTTATTTATTTGTTCATTTATTTATTTAGTTCTGTTTATTTAGTCTACTCTCTGAAGATGATTTTTAATATATCACGAAATATTTGTGCGCCACTGATCGACTTGATTTCATGTGGTAACGAATTCCAAAGACGAACACGTTTACATTAAAGGGTCTGTCAGAACATGCAAGTTGGTTCCTTACGCAAGCAATATTGTTGGTTCTTCTGGACGAGGCAAAGCTTAACAAGTCATATAAGTAGTCGGGCTGCTTTGTTATTATTATTTTGTGGAGGAATAACAGTACCTTCCAATTAGTCCAGTCATCAAGACTTAAATCAAATATCTTTAAAGCCGAGCTTGTAACGTGGTCGGTTCTTGAAAGCCCATAGGCATATCTTACGATGCTATTAAATGCCACCTTCATTTTGTGCTGACGAGCAGCATCACATTTAGCGAATATTTCAACACCATAAAATAGTACAGGTGTAACATAAGCCTTTGCTATCAGAAGTCTTACGCTGGTTGTTAAAAACTGCTGCGTTAACGACAGCTGTCGAAGCAAAACATACGTTTTCCCAACCGCCGTATTTACATGATTTAGTTGCGAGAAAATAAATCTTGTTTTTAAGATTTCTAAGCTCATCTCACGGTTTTTCAATTTTGTTTTTAAAAGATTGCAATATTCTCGAAAATTAGATTTTTTATCTAGATGTAAGATTGATTTTTTTTTCTCAGTGCAGTACTCGAGCTTGAAACACTGGAGACCGCCACACAGTGGTCCCAAATCCCAAAAAGACGGTAAAAAGTCGAAAAACGTATTTGATTTTGCTGAAAGTCTGTACCCGGGGGTTTTTGGGGTCGATGATCACGAATCCGATGTCAAAATTTAAAAAAACAAAATGGCGGATCCAATATGGCGGACAATTTCTTTAAAATCAAATTTTATTTGGCTAAAAGTCTGTACTCGAGGGTTTTCGAGGTTGCTGATTACGATTTCGAAGTCAAAATTCAGAAAACAAAATAGCAGAATCAATATGGCGTACAATTTTTTCGAAAACGTATTTGATTTGGCTGTAACATCGAAAAACACGTTTATCGATAATATCTCGATAGCTATTTGACAGATTTTTTTATCGATTTTCGTGCTCAGCAGACCAAAATACTTTAGAAAACGTTTGTTCGGTGAATTGGGGGAGAGTGCTGTCGAGCAGTGTATATATGTATATTATGTAGCGACAAATGCGGCACAAAAATCATCACCGAGACTAAATATGCAGCTATCTGCAGCTAATTTTTGGATATGTTTTAAAGAATTGTCTAAACAACAACTTTTAATTTGTTTGAGAGTGAGATCTGATGGTAGTTTTGACTTATGGCTTTTTCTAACACGACTTTACAGAATGTGACCAAGAAAAAAACCTCTAATTTTATTGATGATTTAGTATTTTATGCATTGTTAAAAATAATTTTGAGCAATACATTTAAGTTGTACCTACTTGCTAGAGTAGAATCCATTTTTCAGAAACCAAATCGTTTAATTTTTCGCGATTCTTTAAGCTATTATGTTATTTTCGACGCATGACGAGTAAACGATGAGGCACGATCGACGCTCACGAACGGAGTTCATACCTGAGCCAGGTGGGGACACTTCCTCCTTATTAAAAGTCAGAATACAAACTAGATGTACCACTACAACTATTCCAATCATTAAAAGTACATAAAAAATATTTTTTTTCGACTTTTGGCCGGTTTTTTGGGATTTGGGACCACAGTGCGCCAGGCCGACAGCTTTCGAGCTAAGCCTTTATTATTTTTATTTTAAATTTTTCAGAAATTGTACTTTAATATTCTATTCCTAAAATAGTGATTAATGTTTATATAAAAGAATTACACATGAAAAATATAATAAAGATTTTTACTACTAGTACTCCAAGGCCTAACCCTTTGCAATTGTCAAAAAATGTGTAAATTTCCATAATCAATTTTACTCATTTTATGCCGTAAATTTTTTTTGAGTAATTAGGAATCAGTTAACATGAATCTGAAGTCAAAAAAATTTTACCTATGTTAGTTTCGCCAGGTGGTACTGTTCGACAAGTCGAACAACGGCGGTAGAGCGCGATGTAGATAACATGTATAAATTCAGTTCCCATACACCAAATGTACTAATACGTTAAAGTACGTGAAAGTATTGTTCTCATGTGCCAAGTTTTCCTTGTCATCCAGGGTCAACAATCAATTTTGGGCCCACTCCACTAGAAATTTTAGCTGTGTAAGTTTAGGCCGATTTATGGTCTTATTTCTATATTCAGTTTCCACGTATTCACTATTGAAGATTCTAGGGCAGCTAACCAAAGAGGCCACCACCTCTCCTTCTACTTTATTGCAATAAGAACGTCAATTTTTTTTTACCTTGAGGCAATTCTCTTCCAGTCCTCAACTTTGGAGCAGGTGTGCCAACCCAATTGGTGAGAACAGTTCCAGAGGCGCAATTACGCCCTTCAGCCAATAAACACATCAATCATCAACTTCAATTAATGTAAAATTGGCTAAACAGCACCAAAAGGGCCAAGCCAAGCTTATCTAATCTCTTCAACATCATGCCATGTAATGCATAGAGGCCCCAAAACCAATATTTTTATCGTAGGTATCGGCAGCACGATCATTGGATATCATACGAAAGACGAATCCGGTGGAAGCCGTTAAGCACCAGCACCTATATGCTAGTGAAATAGGATTGTTCATGTACATTTAGCGATCCGACAACAAATTTATGTTTTTTTTTCTCATCACATGACAAATGTACATCGAAAACCCCAAATAGCATTAATTTGTTGTTAATTTTTGCAAAGAGTGTGCGGAGTATTGCATATTTGTTGCTATGATGGACTCTATTATTATCCTTGAAGTGTGGGTTTCTCTCAATTTTTCTGAACATTTCCCGAGACATGGTTTGACTTACAATTTTAATATCAAGCGTTTAATTTGTGAACCAATCATTTTCACTTTGTGGCAGACAAACAAATTAATTTAATTTGACTGCTACCGCCGTTGTTCGATTACTCGAAGGTATACTAAGGTCTCCTAGTTCTACTTTTTCTTCGGGTGTTCTTATTACGGATTTTTTCCGACAGTGGCGTAGATAGCTTTTTGCAATGGGGGGTGATGAAGTCAAAATTTTAAACAATTTTTTGAGTTTTTAGAATTTTATTTAAAGTTATTGGGTTAAGTCAAACTGCCATGTTCCGGTTTTCACTAAAGTGAATTTGAATTTTTTACATGTTCTATCCAAGGAAAATTCCATCCAAGGAAATCCGTACCTAACCTTTAGTTTCTAAGTTCTCTTTACTCGACGGATTCAAATTAGAACGCTGCAATCTGATTAACCCAATTAATTTGATACAACAGCGCATTTAACAAATTCAAATTCGACAATTTTTGTAGAAAGTGAAAACCGGAACAAGCCGAGAACTTCTGCCTTCTCTCCGCAAATTATTGAAAAAAAAAAATTTTTAATGGACCGCGAATTATTAAAAATTTTCAGGCATAATAATTGCGGGGGGTATCTTTTAAACAATTTTTGAAATATGCAGATTTCCTTTTCTTCAAAAAACAACGAATTTGTGAACGACCCCAAGAATTCAAGTCCTGGTACCAGGTGCCGCTTTGCTCAAAGAATTTCATCGATGGACCGCGAACTATAAAGAATTATCGGACAATAAGGTTGCGGCAGTCAGACATTTTTCCATGTGTGTGTCTTTAAGTTTCAAAATTTTAGGTTGATCTTTGCACATAATGTTTAAAAGATTGAGTGTGTGAAAGCGTTCCACACTCAAATAATGAAAAGGATCTGGCGGGATGTAAAAAATCGAATTGCCACATTTGGCTGCAAAAAGAGCAATATTTCGAATATATACACAAATTTCGTTTCCACCAGCGAACACACAGACCGCCAACACAAAATTTTCCAGCGAATGTTGTCAGTTAAGTTTTATTTTTGTAGGAGAAATATTGGAAAATGGAGCGCCGCAGGCAAGATATTTTTTTCAAGGCTACAAACCGGTACTGAACCGAACCTCTTAAAACCGGTTCGGTTCGCGTTTCTTGGGTCCGACGATCCGCACCATGAACCGAACCCCTAATATTTTTGACTCTTCGAACCTGAACCCGAAACGGACCACTTTATCGAAAAATTAGGTTCGGTTCACAAAATTAAGTAGTTTTTCCAACGACACATACAGGGAAATATAGAAATTGCTTGTAATCTGAGTCCAATCATTCAAAAAGATCTCTAATCTAACGACATTTCTGCAGGTCAGATTAATATATACAATCACCGCAGATAATGAAGCGAATATGGATCAAGCAGGAGAACTTTTAAAAGACAACGCAGAGCAGAAAAGAAATGCAACTTTGATAATGTACGGTGACCAAGTTACCTAAATAGATTCCCTGGAAGGCTCTATTATTAGTTTGACATTTGTAAGAAACTCAGTACTCACACTATATGAAATCTATTGCATATAGAAAAGTTGAATAAAAACCATGGCTAGACTGTGTGACGCGATGAAACTCAACCTACAAAATGGGCGAACGTTGACTAATTTTTTAAGATTTTGGAATTTAGAGTTCTTTAAAAGAGCTTAACCTAAAAAATTTTTTCGAAAATTGTCCAAGAGAACATATGTACATCAACAAATGTTATCAAATTTGGAAAAGTTCAAAAAAGACTTCTCAACACTTAAGTCTGATCTTTCTGATCTAAGAACTAATATTAATTAACAGCTCCTAGAAGATATATTGCTTATTAACTCAAGCTAAGCAGTTCTCTAAAGTTGTAAATGTAACTAATGAATTTGATAGTTTTAATAATGAAACAAAAGAATATTACATATTTTTAAAATCAAGTATTAATAAATCGAAAGTTATCTTTAATACTCAAGCGAACCGAGGTTCGAACCAAAACCTTGGGTTCAGGGGATCCAGAAACCGGTCCGCAAACCGAACCTTTGACATCACAACGGGTTCGAACCCCCCGGATCGAACCTTCTGCAAAATTTTAGAGGTGTGCAGCCTTGATTTTTTCAAGTCGAGTAAAAGAGTAAAAGTGTCTGTCCGCAGTCCGCTCGGTCAATAACCATTGAAGTTGTTGAGTTAAATCACTAAAAAAATTGGCTGACCCAGCGATTTTTTTGCATGAAAATCGTTCACAATTGACAATCTATCGTCTGAACTTTTTTATAATATTCTGAAAGAAGGCAGGAGTACTAGACTATTAACATGTTTTATTCTTTTCTTATTTATTTCTTATGAAAATTAAGTAAAATTTAAAATTTTTTGTAATCTGTGTATCTTCGACTTCGTCCCCTATAATTCCGATTTGGAACTCAATGGGGGGGGATTGATCATCTTAATGCCCCCCAGCCCCCCCCCCTTACTACGCCACTGTTTTCCGACCTTTCCTTAAAATAATTCATGACTTTTGGAAAAAAAACATTAAGTGTTTAGCCTGTAGAAAAGGAGTCTTCATGTAAGGTTTTTAAACATTTTTTTTGTTTTAAAGCCAATAAAATTTACTATAGCACAGTGTAATTACGTAAACAATTGGATTAACTAGATCCCAGTCAGAATTTTGTTAAAATAGGCAATTTTGCTTTTCGACTAGTTGAACAGCGGCGTAAAATGGGTTAAAGTATGATTTTAATAATATTTGTGGTTTAACAATTGCAGAGTTTTTAACGTACATATAAAAATATAAATGGATTTTAATGATCTGCTTTAGATTTTTATCAAAGTGGTTTCAGCCGGTTTGTCAGTAAAACACTCTCTCAAAGGCCTCCTTGTACTATCTCTAGCAATCTATTTGCTGTCACACTCTAAGCTATTTTGCATGTTCATTTTGTTTCAACAGTCCAAGGAATGACCAATTATTGACCTTAAGCCGGCTTAAACTACTTTGGTTATATTAAAATCGTTATCAACTTCCGTAAAATTTTTCCAGGGAACTTGTTTATAAGATAACCCAAGTGATCCACCCAAATGTTTTCGTTCAGGTTGATAGAGCTTTGACCTTATCGATTCCGTCATTGTTGGTATTGATAAAAAAAAATTGTTCGGCTCTTAATTAAAAATTTGCCACTATGTCTACACTATGCCACAATTCAAGACTTGAGATCACTTAAGCATATACAATACAATTTGGCAATTTTATCATCCAGGCAAGTCGAGTCATCTTTGTACGAATTCGTTCTGCTTATTTTCTCTACATCCAAATCCAAAGATTCAGTTAGATTATTAAAGACCACGGTGGCCTGAAAGTCGGCACCGTTCTGCCACACTTTAAATTTGGTGCGGTAAACTGCCACCTCCATTGCGGAAAGCTGATCTTGAAAATTTTGATCCACACCCATCTTGATTTCCGTTTTGTATATATAACGGAGGGATAAATTACTACACAACTGACTTAAGCCCTTAAGCACAAAATACTCGTTCATACGATCGATAACGCGTTCAGCTATGCGATCGGCCCAGTCCAAATGGGTGATTATTTTGTATGGTTCACAGGTGCACCAATGCTCTGAAATGCCCGCCTGGGAGCAAACACGATCCTCTGCGATGGGGTAAAACAGAGACTGGCAGGTGGGGCAGTCGAAGGATTTGGGTAGGGCAGGCCCATCTGGTGTGCCGCCGATCTCAATTATGTGCTTCAAGGTGTTATGCAGATCAAAATTCGAGCTCAATCGATGTTGATTGTACTCCAAGGCCTGAGCATAGCTGGGGTATTCCTGGCGAAACCATGGAGGCAGATAGATAAACATCATGGGCAGCCGTTCCTCAAGAAACCCCTCGGTCAAACGTGCCAGACTGCCATACCGATCACCATGATCGGCAAAAAATATCATTATGGTGTGCTCGAAGGCACCGTCCTTCTCATAGCTTTGTAGGTCATTTAACACTTTCAGCTGCATACTGGAGGGCATAAAGACGTCATCATGACTGTAATGGTTGGTCCAGAACATGCCCCAAATGGGTCGTTCGGCCACAAAACGTTGCATGAATTGGCGACAATAATCGTAGATATAACTATTCGACACTCGTCGACCCATGCAGTATCGCATACGCTGGTCATTGACATAGATGGCTGCAGCTTCCTCTTCGAGAGCTCGTAGGAATGGACGGAAATAATAGTCCACAGGCCTTTGGGTGAAGCCTGGCTTGAGATAACTAAAGGTATTCGACCCGCTCTCATCCTCGGCAAAGGCCGTCAAGTAGCTGGCATTGCGAAAATATTTCCATATCAGAGGCATTTCATCCAAGCAACCCCTCTGATTGGTATCACAAACTTGCTCCTTCGCTGTCTCATGTGAATAGCCACTGAGAATGGCGAACAGATTGGGAAACGAGTTGTCGGCCACCTGTAGAAGTAGGGCGATTACCAAAATACAAGTGATGTTAAGAGTTTTTGGTCATATTTACCTTATTGTAGCCCTGCATCTCGTACCATCCGTCACCTTTGAGAAACTCATACACCAAGGGCATGGTGCGACGTATATTTATGCGTGACATGGAATCTATGCCATACATTATGACACTAGGCTTGCGAGGCAGTCCTTTCTCTGCTGGCAGTTTCCTGGGCAAATCCTGATGCTGTATAACGATATAGGCATCGCGTTGTAAGCTAATTGGCGGCTCCTTAGCGGTTTGACACTCCACGAGAAGACCCTCCACATGCTGCGGTATCACATATCGTTGTGAGAAATACACTCTTGCCTCGAGTCTACACAAATGTTTAAAATAAAGCCCATGTTTCTAACACGCCTTCGGCCAACTTACCCGTCATAGTTGTCTGCTGATTTCCCATGTTTGATTTCCCGATAGAAACAATTGTATGCCTCTCCACTGAAGTTTAACAATTGTTGAGCTATGGGCTCATTGATGTACAAAATGTAACGCTTTAGATGCTCATCATAATACGCTGACACCAAGTCACTTTCGTTTGAGCAAGGTATAAATGTTTGGGGTCTATAGGATTTCATAACTTCCTCATTAAAAGGATCCACATACGGTATGCGACACTTGGAGGTTTTTAGAAAAAATTTCTGAGTTCGTTCGTTGGAAAAGTTAAAGGGTGTTTTCTGCAATCTCGACAGTTCGGGCACTGGATCATCATCGTTTTCTGACGCCGTATAATAAATAATAATCACCACAAATAAGCAAAAGCAAAAAAATTTATAGAAAGTATGAGCGGGTTGTAAGTTCCATTCCATATTCTACTCTCTATGATAAATCAAACTCAACTGAGAAGAGCTCTTTGACTGTCATACCATAAAATAGGTTCGCTTCACTTTATCATTGTAGATAAGCAAGTATTTTAATTAAACGAAACGTAGCAGTTAGACCATTGTTACATTTTGTTCTTCTTTTTGGAAGGTGGACTTGGAAAACCTATGTAAATTTCTTACAAGTCGGAAGTGGCTCAGTTGATTTAAAATTGCAGCAAACACCAAATTCAAAAAATATATGCAACAGATAAAAATGCTTTTCAATTTACGAAACTCGATTACTTCGATTAAAAAACATGAAAGAAAGTCGGTCAAGACTTATTGGTAAACAGCTCTGCGATTAGATAGAAGAATAATAACTATGACAACAATTATACAATCGCTCGCTTACCCACAAAACGAATCAAACAAGAGCTTGTATTTTTATAAGGTCCAACTGAGACAATGACCGTTAGTCTTAACCGGTATATTTGGACCAAAAACTTAACCGAAAATGCCTATTTAACCCTTTTCGATAGTGGTTGTGGGGTTTAAGGATCCACACTTTATGAGAAATGGGCATTGTCAAATCTATACAGTGAGCGGTTAGTTTACCACTCTAATCGACTGGCCACTATTCTGACTACACCCCATTGTCGGCGAAGACTCAGGTTCACTTTATTTGATGATTATTGTTTAAATCGGAACAGCATGGAAAGGTTTTAGTTGAATGCAAAACTAGATTATAGTTTATCAGAGCGAAGTTCTTTTAAGGACGCTCGACTGGGGAAATAAAACAAGTAAAAGTTGGTCTTCGCAACAGATTCTTTTGGGTACGCTTTTGTATTTGCAATTTGCATTTTGAAGCTCAGCAACTTTTGCCATTTGCCGTAGCAGCAGGTGGGTTGTGTGTGTGTGTGTTGAAAGTGGGGGAAGGGGAGAGGGGAAATTTTTGAATTGAATATTACTGGCTGTCATAAGGTCAAGTTGTGAATTTAGTTCAAGAAATTTTCATGTATTTCCATTTTCCGTTCCTGACCTTAAACAAGGAACTAAGAAGCCAGAACGGGATTTCATCCCCATAGTTAATGAAATAATGTTTTGGTTCTAACATTATTTCGGTATACGGTTTCGTATTGTTATCTCGATTTTTTTGTTGCGCTAAACCGGTGTGTACCGGGAAAACATAAAGAAAGAGCCGTAATTGGTCTTATAATTATAATTTTACCAAGTATAATAGACTTGCCCTTCTCAGAGGCATACATATCATGGGAAACTTTTTTCGAGTTTTTTGACACCATTTAGTACTTCTTCTATTTTTTGTAAACCTTTTAAGATAATAATAATAGTACAAAAGACAAATACCATGTATAAATCCAGTTAGCACCCACTTTCAGCTAAAGGATTTGTGGCATTGCTGCATTCCTTATTAAGTTTCAAGGAAATACATCTCGCAGCGCACTGCTAACCCGTCCTTCTGGCAACCATGTAACATTTCGATAGAAGTTGTCGATCAAGAGCCACTAATCAAAGATTTCGCATCGCTGCTCGATTAGCTTCGTCCTCGAGCACATTATTAAACTTTTTCTGGATGTTTGTAACGCATCTCCAAAGCAGTGCCGCATTCCTGCGATCACATAAAGCAGTGCCTTAGAAAGGGGGGGATTAAGATGATGATGAATATGTGCTGGACTGTTAATCGGGTTCGATCCCGCCTCCGAACATCTAACAAATATTTTTGTTCTTCCTTTATAAAAATCAGGCCTGTTTCTGTTTTTGCTTTGATCAAATCATGCGGAATGTTAATTGTTTAATGTTCTCGCTTCCGAAAACCTACTGAGTTATTCGACTTTTAACTTCAAAGTCCCAATTACCTTCAGTCGAACTTCTGGATGGCAAAAAGATTCGACCGAATTCTTCAATCGTTTTTTGGAAATCACAACTCTTTCCAATTTCGATTAATCGAATTCGGAAACGTGAGCAGGCCTATATAATTATTTGTATAAATTAAGTTTTAAGTTTTTTTTTATTTGTTTCTATTCACTCAGGGAAAAATGGCACAGTAAAAGCTAATACAATTCATATTTAATTTTACTATGCCATTTTTGTATTAAAATCAACCAATTTGCTCCTTGATTTAAGTACACTCAAAAAATATATTTTCTAGATTTTAGAAATTCGCCATAAAATAATTTTTTTTTCTTAATTGTAGAAAAATTACTTGTTTATAGACATTTTTTCTTAAATTTAGAAAGCATAACCCGAAAATTAGATTTTCTAGAAATTAATTTCTCAAATTTAGAAACTTATTTTATTTTTCTTAAATTTAGGATAATTTTTCTAGATATTTTCCTAAAATCTTTCTTAAATTTAGGGCAGATTTGCCCTTGAATTAAGAAAACAAATGCATAGCACGATTTCTTAAAATAGGGCGAAAGCCATTAAAGTGAGTAAAACGCCCTTATTTTAAGAAAAATGGGTTTCTTAAATTTAGAAAAATTGGTTTAGAAATTCACCCTAAAATTTAGAAAGATTAATCTAGAAATTCGCCCTGAAATTTAGAAAAATATTAAAAAGAGAGAAGTGAGAACAAGAGAGGAGACAAAAAAAACGAACGCTTCTTCCTCATTGTTTTTGTAGTTTGACGAAGCCGTCTATGTGATGGTATTTGCTTACACACACTAATGTCCATTCGCAATGCCTGAAGATATTAAATATATTTCACTGATGTAGTATTGAGCAAGTTTTTGTTTTGTCTTGACATGCGTGTAGAAATCAATTAAAGGATTTTATAAAATAAAAACACCTCAAATAAAAAAAAAACATTAAATAAAGAACCATTTAATGAGAAAAAAGAATGTTCCTACGTGGATTAGATCCCAGTCCATGACATTTTCTAATGTCTTATCCACTCGACCACGACTTTTGCTTCTTATTGAGTGGCAAATGTGAGTATTTAAGCTCCAAATGCGGCACACAAATTTATAGGTACGATTTTAACGCAAGGTATTGCTAAACAAAATTAAAAAAAAAACATTTAAAAACGAAAATAAAAAAAAAAAAATAAAAATAAGATGAAAAAAGTTTGCTCCTACTGGGACTTGATTCCAGGCCTCCACGTTTGCTAAGCGAATGTCATGTCAACTTGACCAACTGTGTACATTATTAACTATGGTTATGTCGCTACGTTTTGCTCAAGGCTAATAGTCGAGTGGGCTAACACGTCGTCCGAGTGTTCAGTATTTTTGAGAGAGGTCCCGAGTTCAAGTCCCAGTAAAGTAAGTAGAAAAAATTGTTAATGCGCTTATTTCTAAATTAATTATATATATATAGCTTAGAAAAAAGTGGGTTGGTGTGAGGAGGTGGTGGTGGTGAAAACACAACCACACACACGGGTTGGTTGTGGTCGGTTCTACCCAACCTCCCCCTAAAACTTTTTTAATTCTTTGCTGTCAGCTGCTTCCACCTCATGCCAACGCTGCCATAACCGATTGGGAATTTTAAATCGACCTAACAGCAAAAATTGTCTAAGTTTTTTAGAAAAATTGCCCTGAAATCTAGAACACAATATTCTATTTTTTAAAAAAGCATTTTCTTAAAAATATGGCGAGTCGCCTTTGACCCCTTTTTTAGGGCGAATTTCTAAATTTTAGGGCGATTTGGACTGTTTTTTTTTTAGAGTGTACCATCACATTTTCTTTGCCCGTTATAAATGAATAATTCGAACTTGAGAATTACAAGTGGTCTTATGTTTTTAGGCAGATGCTAAATTCATCTCTATACAAGAAGTGTACTAGACGCTTTGCCACCAACGCGTGGAGTAGCTCAATCGGTAGAGAGCGACGGCATTCCAATTGTGTTTAGACCAATGGCTCCGAGTTCGAATAACTTAAGTAAACATTTTTAAATTGAATCTCTAATATAAGAATTGGTTTTCAGAGCCCAACTGGTTGGTAGTGGCTCCAATGCGGGATTCCTGCTCTTGATTCTCAGAACAAACTAAATAAATTTATTAAGTTAATAATTAAATTTTTTTTTCATATTTAAAAAAATTAAAAAGTGTAACACACTTTATATTTACGAATTCCATTTTTAACGCTAAATCAATGCTGAAAATATTAAATTCAAAGTGTAAATATTAAAATTTCAGAGCATTTTTATACACTTGAAAAGTGTATTATAATTTTGCCCAGAAGTGTGCAACGCATAGAAGGAATCATCTCCGACCACATAAAGTATATATATTCTTGATCAGCATGACGAGCTGAGTCGATTAAGCTTTGTCCGTCCGTCTGTCCGTCTGTCTGTTTCTACGCGAACTAGTCCCTCAGTTTTGGAGCTATCAAGCTGAAACTTTGCACAGAGTCTTCTTTTTACTGCACGCTGCTAATATGTCGGAACCGATCGGATCGGATAACTACTTCTTGTAGCTGCCATACAAATGTTCGGTCGGAAAATGGATTTTAGTGAGAAAAACTGTTTTGCTCTCAATATAACTGCTCTCAAACACGGTCATGGGTAATATGTAATGTTTTTAAGCTGATCTGCGAAGTTTGGTCGAAGTCGATAACCGTTGAGACAAGCTATTTCAAGTGTATCAAAACTTCGGTACAGACGAAGTTAGCTTTGCCTTTCTCGTTTCCTCTGTGTTGTACCTCGCTACAACTGAATTTTGCTTTTTCGCATTTTGGGCAAAATGTACATTTTTCCCCATGCCATAAAAGTGTATTTTGAGAAAATGTAGTCGCATTACTCGTTAGTCATTCGATTTTCGATAGTTTCTACTCGAAATTCGATCATTTTTTGGTTAGTTTTTTAGAGTTGACGAAGTGGTTCTATTTCTATGCGCGCGCCAACTGCCAAAAATTTGAAATTAACCTAAATTGCAGAGATTAAAACTGAAACGAATAACGGGTTGGGTTACGGTTACTATTTGAGTCGATTGCTTTTTTCCGGTTATTGCTATATTACGGTTGTTAGATATGGGTTTCGGTTAGGGTCACGGTTATTAGCCTATTTTGTTTCGGGTTTCGCTTACGTTTACGGTCATTAGTACAAAATATTACTTTGACAAATCTTGACCCATCTGGAATCTCATTTATTCAGGAAATGAACTTAGTTCAAATTTCTTATACAGAATTTTGACCATTATTTTCGAAGAAGAGAGATTGTTAACTATAACTGTTTATTTTCATATTTTTTTATGCACGTGATACCGTGATCATATCGTTGTGCGCAGTGCAGTAGCAAATTTCCGTCAAAATAAAATTGAGACTTATTCCCAAGATAATTCAATCGAATTAATGTTGTCCATTATTCGAGTGTGCACAGATGTTCAATTTGGTTTAACTAAGCACGCACCATGTGCAGTTAACAAAGTGAAGCCGTCAGCCTCCGCTGAGGGCCGATATATGTGTGCCTAGCTTTACCTTATTAATTCCACCATGAGCACGCAAATGCCAAAACTGGCAATGGCCATTAGCATGGTACTTGTGATAGGGAATGGAAAAACGCCCGTCCGAAATAAAACACAAAGTTAATGTTCCTTTGCTAAAAAATATCAGCAACACACTTCCATTGCACAAAAACATTTCATTTTACAAACATTTCCACCTCCGTTCCATGGAGCTGGCTTATTACCATTATGGGAGTGTGTCTCAGTTTTCAAGTTCTGTTCCCACAAGCCAAAATAAAGAACACTGCTTATACCTCCAGCCCCACACAAAATGCATCAGAAAGTTGTTGCACAACATTTTCGGAGCGGCTCTGAAAATTATCGAACAATATCCGCTTCGTACAAATTTCCAGCGCCTGAGTACCTAGCTATATGACTGTTTAGCACCAATGTATTTAAGATACTTTCCAGGCACTTCGTAGTTATGCCAGCCCATTAGCAACAGTACGGCGCATAATAAATAAGCATCCAACTTTAGTGAATAAATTCATATGTATGTTAAATGTTCATTGTGCTAGTAGAGAAAAAACCGAAATTAACCCATATATTTGTTTCGGTTACGGTTTTGTAAATAAAGGTTATACGGTTACGTTTATAAGAATAGTCTCTGCTAAATTGAATAACATTGCAATTAATTTATACTTTTTCATAACTTACCAATAATATCAATGATAACACAATGAATTACAGAAACTAGAGACTTCCAATGTAGTTGCAATCGGACTCAAGAGACCACAAGCCTTCTCGTCTGGCCTCCGAAATAATTCAAGCATTTACAGAGAAGAATTTCACAATTTTTTGCGCTGCTAGAAACATAAACTCTAATGTTGGTTAGGGTTTAAAAGTCATCCCTAACCAACATTAGAGTTTATGTTTCTAGCAGCGCAAAAAATTTAAATTGAATATCTTTGTTTCATTTGTTTACTTGTTGCCAGCCATTTTGTAATTTGTTAAAATGCAAAGAAGCAACATAATGAGGAAAGTATTCTGCATTTTTAGAGATGACGATAACTTTTTAGAAAATGTGCTTCAGTGAGGAAGCCGTATCAGATATACATAGCTCACATACAAAATTGAAATTTTTTCCACAGATTTTCAAGGAAAAATGAAGATATGCATGTTGCAACAATTATCGAACGAAGTGGGCTTGTATACCTCTCAAAACTCACACGACGATACGAGTCGTGTGCTAACGGTCTAAGGAGTATATAAACAAACCTTGCCTATTTTTACATAAGGCCATTTTATCAAGTTGGTTCTCAATAGGTGTCGGCTAATGATATTTTCCAATTAGGCTGCTAAATGAAGCAATCAAGATAACACTAGTTTACAAAAATAAAAAAAATAAATGACCCATTTCAACTGAAATATATTTTAGTGTGGTTTGGGATGGTGGTCTCAAAAAACATTTTTTTAAATTTTTTCATGGCTCCATTTTGGAAATATGAATTTTTTTTAATTTTTTCGGTAGGTGCTGTATAAATTTAAGCTATATCTGACTTCATATAAGTCAATCCCTGCGTACGCGTAGTAACCACCTCATCTGGGTACATGAACAACGCAACACAGTTTGTCAAGGCACTAGCATTCAGCTCCTCCAACAGAAGAGCTTGATAGGGATGCCCATATTCTCATACAAGATAATCACAAGGAATGAAACCCGGCGCCTGGTTACGAAACGATGGAATAACCTTCCATCTTGCGTTGTAGCTGGGGTCACGTGGTCCTCGTTTAACTTGAAACGTAAAACATCTTACTTCTGGTCTGGGCCATAACGGGTCACTGCCTTATTGGCAGGCATGCAGCGGGCTTGGGCGTCGCTCACAACGATTTCTTTAGAAAAACAGGAGGAGACATTACTTCATCTTTTTTGCCATTGCCAAGCTCTTACTAGAAGGAAACTCAAAACTTTTGGTCACACTACTAGTTGGGACAGTACAAAAATATAGAATGAAGAAATTTAAGGATTATTTTATGATGTCCCGTATATCGTTAAGGACTCATAGCTAGAGATGGACTCGCGACGGGATTCCAGCGGGACCCGAGAGAAGTAGGGGATCAGGCGCGACAGGCGCGGGATAGGGACGGGACAGCCGTGGTCGGGATCGTGGCGGGACGGGAACGAATTGTCCTTATTCGCCCATCTCTGATCTTAGCCCATTGCCACTCTGTTAAAATTAACATTTTGAGACTTTCTTTGCGTGGATTGGAGTCCTTCTTAATGGTAAAAGTATGTTTCGACAAAGGAAAAAGACTTGGCCATCGGATATTCGTTTTTATGAGCACATTCTCGCAGTGACCGGGCGTACAACAAACATTAAGTGGCTAACAAAGTCTTAAGGAAAATTCAAAGGGGAATTCCAGGAGCAGTTGGTGCTAGTGATGACGGTCATAAATATTTAGTAGTCAGTTCTTTATTATATTAAGCTATTTGTTGTCAACAATTTAAACCTTCCGCCAGCAAAAATATATCGATAACTTTGTTGTCTCTTTGCTGTTCACCAGCAGACTAACACTTATTTTTTGATTGATGATTTTTGTTAGATGATTGGTGTATGCTGGTGAACACGCCCATTGTTTTTAAATCGGTTTAGTAGTTTGGATTAAACGACCAAATATATTTTTAAAAAATCAATTTTTTGCTCGAAAATGCAAGAAATTTAATTTTTAAGCGCTTAGAAAAACTATAATAAATCAAAACGAGAGCGCAAGTTAAAGTCGGCTCTTACCGACTTCGATATACCCGTTACTCATGAAAAAACTTGTTATACCCTGTACCCATTAAAAATGGGTAAAAGGGGATAATGAAGTTGTGCAAATGTATGTAACAGGGAGAAGGAAACATCTCCGACCCTATAAAGTATATATATTCTTGATCAGCATCAATAGCCGAGTAGATTTAGCCATGTCCGTCTGTCCGTATGTCCGTCCGTCCGTCTGTCCGTCTGTCTGTATGAACGCGTCGATCTCAGAGATGGTAAGAGATAGAGGTTTGACATGTATGGGACAAATGCTTCTTTTATCTGTACGCAGATCAAGTTTGTTTCAAATTTTGGCCACGCCCCCTCCCGCCCCCGTAATTTGGAAAAAACGTTATATCTGCCACAGTTTTGAAGATAGACGATTCGTACTTTCTATAGATAGTTAGTAATTAGCAAAATAAATCGATTTGCCGAAGAAATGACAAAAATCGGATGAACGGTTCAGAAGTTATGAGCAAAAAAGCGAATCAAGCCCCCCGCTACCACCCCACCCACCCTAAAAAAATGTTGCATACTTTCCGGGTGGTCACCGGATGGAGCCGACTTTAACTTACGCTCTCGTTGTCAATTGTACAGGGTATATTGAAGTCGGGGTACTCGACTGCAACGGTCTTACTTGTTTAACAGTGTTCCTGCGTTCCTTAGTGTGACCATCCAAAAAGTATGCAACATTTTTTTTGGGTGGGAGGGGTAGTAGCGGGGGGCCTGTGGTTCACTTTTTTGCTCATAACTTGAGAACCGTTCATCCGATCTTTATCATTTCTTCAACAAATCGATTCAATTTGCTAATTACTAACTATCTCTAGAAGGTACGAATTGTCTTTCTTTAAAACTGTAGGAGATATAACGATTTTTAAAAATTGCGGGGGCGGGAGGGGGCGTGGCCAAAATTTGAAACAAACTTGATCTGCGTGCAGATAAAAGAAGCATTTGTCTCATACGTGTCAAACCTCTATCTCTTACCATCTCTGAGATCTAGGTGTTCATACAGACGGACGGACGGACGGACGGACGGACGAACGGACGGACAGACGGACAGGTCTAAATCGACTCGTCTGTTGATGCTGATCAAGAATATATATACTTTATATGGTCGGAAATGATTCCTTCTGCCTGTTACATACATTTGCACGACTTTAGTATACCCTTTTTACTCTACGAGTAACGGGTATAAAAAAATATATATATTTATTTTTTCTACTTAAGAATCGCACTTTTATAAAGACAATAAGGTATTGGTAAGGAAAATCTTGTCACACGTACCGTAGATGGACTAAATTAAGTAGAGGAACTAATAGTCAAATTTTGAGTAAAAGAGTAAAAGAAGCATTTGTCCCATACATGCCAAAACTCTATCTCTTACCATCTCTGAGATCTGTTTGTTCATACGGACGGACGGACAGACGGACATGGCTATATCGACTCGGCTGTTGCTGCTGATCAAGAATATATATACGTTATAGGGTCGGAAATGATTCCTTCTCCCTGTTACATGCTTTTGCACAGACTTAGTATACTCTATGTACCTTCGGTACAGAGTATAAAAAATGAAATAAGGGTTTTGTCCAAGGTGGGCCCGCCTGATCCACAGTGCGTTCCCTTATAATAAAAACTATTAAAGTTCTAGGAAAGCTATCAATGCCATTTAACAGATTCATATCAGCAATCAAAAATCGTTTATGAAGCTCTTTTTTAAAAGCTTTTTAATATCTTTTCACTAGAAATATTTTAACATCTGTAGGTTGTCTACGGAAGTTGATTTTTGTAAATTTTTTTTTGGAATCTACCTTAGCTTCCCTTTCTGATAAAAATGTGAAACCACAGAACTTGTGTCGCTGTCAAAATGCTTCAAACAGCAATCAATCTTGTTTTCACTATTAAGGTGCACATACCCTACAATAAAAATAATTAGATACAATTTTATCTGTCGGTAAGTAAATTAGCAGTGCAACAGTGCACTTGCCAAAGATTGTTAGCAGAAGATAATATAAATTTAAGTTTTATACCAATCTCTCAATTCTTATCTTTATTGGTTCTTTATCTTATTTTTAAAATGTAAGCCGAACTAAGTGTACTATAGTACTCGCACACGTGGTAGCTGTACTGATTTTGCTTTTTTTCTGCCGCTTGTGTATTTAGAATTTTTTTCTGGCATTGAATTCGTTTTTTCTCTACTAACAATATGTTTTCTAGTTGCAACTTCTGGAAGTGCCATGGGATAAGATGACCTTCAGTATGATTATTAAGGCACTTTACAAAAAAATCATGTACGAGTGGTAAAAATTGAGCTTCTGATTTGAGAACTTCGGTTAAAAAATTACTTAGATTTGTTTTCAGCATGTTCAGTCTCATAGTAAAAACGTGTTATATGATGTAAGCTCAAATAAAAATCATTAACGTTTGAGATCCTAGTTCAGGAAAGCTGGATCCTTAATTTATGTTCCAAAATTTTTAACAACTATGTATGTGTATTAAAAGTCTCTCTATAGTACGACAGACTTTACGTAGCGCCACAAAGAATATTCTAGTGGGGTCAAATCCCATAATCATGGTGGCCAAAAAACTCGTCCAAACCTGAGATTAATTTTTCCCCAAATTCGCTTCTCAATCGGTCCTTGGTTTCGCGTGCCGAGTGGCATGTGGCATCGTTTGGTCGAATCCCCGTATCAACCAAATTGAAATCTCCCAGATATAGTTAATAGCCTAGTAATCCTTTAGCCAGCTATGTCCCTGAAATAAGAAAAACATAGATGTTCTTTGGATATTTCAGAAATTGATGTCAATTTTTTATATGTTTATACATTTGTTTCTAAATAAAGCGAAAATCTCTGTGCATCATGCCATTTAAGCCGAAGGGTAGGACATCGGAATTGGAAACTAGCCCGATTATTAAACGTGCACCTACTTTAAATCGACCCTGTTGATTGGCCAGGGTGTGAAAAATAAATTATTTTAAAATATTAGCTATTTCAACAAATACAACTTTTCATAAAACAACCTTTTACATGAAAACTAATTAACTTGCTCACAGGAAATTGTAAATTGAGTGCGCACCTTAAAAGGATTAACAACTTGCCATATCAAATTTCCAATTAGCTCAATAGTGGAATGCCACCCGCTACAAAGAGTTCGTCACTCGGTGGTGGCATTTGCTGGACCTAGGCCTAACATAGAACAACAAGCCGGCAATCACAATAAACCTCTTATCAATAGCATTGTCTTGTAGTAGATTTTATAACAATGTTTGTAAATCTATCATAATAATAAACTCGGCTGTTTATCAGTTTTGTTCGGATGAAACGCATCAACTAACGTGCTGGCTGACTGACGCGAGTCTGTAGACCAAACAGAACGATGAGGCGTCCTCTATTTGAATTGGACGTCAGTCAGTCAGTCAGTCACCCACACTACAACCACCCAAGACTTTGCAAGCGATTTGGATTATACTCGGCTCGTTAGTTCATTGCGATAATTCGCGAGCTGCGGTCGCTTTCATTTGTCAACTTGCAACTAAAAATTATAAGTATATACTTACAAAAGCTATCCTTGGGCATAAAAAGTGAATAAGGACAGACAATATGGCAAATAAAGCAATGATAAAACGCCATGCTCCGATTAGTCCCGACCAATTGCATTACTATCACACGGATTTTTATTATTCAATGCCAGATCTGCACAGTAAGTTAGGACGGGACACATGGATATGTTCACATACGAAGGATCGGTTAAAAACATATGCTTAAGAAATTTAAAACCTGGTGGTGCAAACTTACTATTTCTAAGTTGATTTATCCATTTTTTTAATGGTTATCCGAATTTTATTGTGTGTTTATTTGTGTGGCTGTCTGTGGCTCAGCGGTTAGAGTGCTGGACTGCTGGGCGGTCGTGAGTTCGATCCCGCCTCTGAACATCTAGTTATAAAAGTTTTTACACATACGGTCACCTTTACCAGCTATTGGCGTTAGCTGTGCAGAAATCTGGCAATGAAAAAGCAAATTCTCAAACTTTGCCGTTCGGATTCGGCGTAAAACTGTAGGTGCCTTTCTCTTGTGCGAAAAATTTAAAGCACACACGCCAAGAGATTGTGAGAAGGCTTGGCTCGGCCCCGTTGGAGGAGCTGTAAAGCCAATTTTACATTTTTTATCCGAATTTTATAACAGCAAAACGAAAATATCTTCGATATATATCAGAGTATCACCAAGTCTATGCAGTTTGATACCGACATATTATGCTTAAGGATACTTACAGGTTTACAAAAAAATTAAATTGCACAAAAAGTATAAGTGTTATTAACAAGGGATTTTAATTATTAGATAGGTAATCGGATGTGTTAATTAAAAAATTAATTATTTTGTTGTTGTTGCAGCGTCTATATGTGTAATTGGGTATGTAGGTGTGAATGGTGAGGAGTGTCATGAGGGCTTTCTTTGCATAATGGGTATTCATCTGCAACCTCAGTGTTAATGCTCGTTGAGTAGCTGTTGGGGGAGCAGGAATAGCCCGATCTGAGCTGGGCAAGAGTGGTTCTGGTGATCCTAGGCAGGTGGTTTTCATTCATGCTGAGTGGTGGTGGACGATCTTCAAGAAAATTAAGTTAAAAATTAAGTTAAGTTAAAGATTTAATTAAATTGAAGTTTTATTTTTTTGGGTCGTTAAATAAATTAAAATAAAAGGAGTTAAGGGGATTTATAGTCAAAATTTCGAAAATTGACATATTTTCCTCCTTTATTTGTCCTAACTCGACCGATGTCCTAATATTGACCGATCCCAAATATCGCAGCTCAGATCAGAATGTTGGGTATTAGGATTAATTAAAATAAACCAAATTTTAAAATCGGTCGACCGATACTCTTTATATTTTTAAAACCATTTTCGGAAACGGGGCTTCGAGATAAACACGTTTAAAGTTTGGACCACTGTTTTCGATAAAATAAAAATTAATTTTTAACAGATTTCAAACATGTATTTGACGCATTTAAAGTTTTTTTTACTTTTTGGTTTAAAAAAATAATGAATAATAATAAAAATAATAAATAATTTGTTTCGTGAATAACTTCGGTTTTTTTTGATCGGATCATGTTGCGCTGTTCAGAACAGATAGATAAACGGCCAAAGATAAAATATGCTAAGCCACGATGTTGTAACTTTAAAATTGTGGCTCTGACAGTTTTTTGCGGTTTAAGGGGGAGGGGGAAATTTTGCAAATCTGAAACAAACTCGATCAGGGTACGGTATCCACCTATGTTCATGCAAAAATGTGGGTCTCTATCTCTTATAGTCTTTGAGATCGACGCGTTCATACAGACAGACGGACAGACGGACGGACGGACAGACGGACATGGCTAAATCGACTCGGCTCGGACTCGGGTCGGAAATGTTTCCTTCTCCCTGTTTCGAAACTTCATGATCCCCTTTTTACCCATTTTCAATGGGTACAGGGTATAAAAACAGTTATCTATTAATCTAAGCAAGTAAATGGTAATACTTTTTTTTTCTTGCACACTGCTAATAATTTAGAGCCGACCAGATCGGATGACTAGATCTCTTAGCTGCAATAGGAACTATCGCGACAGTTCTGTCAAATTACTATTTGTTTGGTAAAGTTATTGTTTTTAGATCAGAAAGTAAATATCGCTAAATATTATTCATTTTGCTGTTGTGGCTTATTTCCTAACGATATTTTCGGTTCGCTTTAGGAAACCAACAGTTCTCTTTACATAAAGGGCGGTATCCACGGCTCGCGAAAAATCTCTCGTGAAAAAGTTGATATTTCGCAGATTCCTTACAGAGTCTGCTAAGTCGCTGCTATTAACACGATAACACAGTTTTTTCTATCGATAAACGATTCAAGGTAACCTTGCGCTGCTTTGGCGCTGTAAAAAAAAAACAGTTCGTAAACAAATCAAAATAATTTATATAACTTTGTCAGAAAATACATAGCAATTATCTGTGCATAACTTTCATATAGATATACCGACTCCGTCTCAACATCATAATCAGCCGAAGACTTCGCAGCTACCACATCATCGTCAAAGTCAACCAACGAATCTGGGAGAGATAACTCACATTTCGAGACGGGTGTGCTTGGTTCACTTATATTGTGATCCGAAGAAAGAGTTCTGCAAGGAATTTATTTAAGCTCACTTTAACTTTCTTCCGCATTGCTGATGTATTCGGCAAAAAGGACATTGCGCCGTCAAACTCCCAATCAACGGCACTTGGTTCATTTAGTAAAGTTGACTCCAATGGATAGTCAACTTGAAGCGCTTCGTAGCCGACATTTTGGTGTGGTACCGGTTGCTGTCCTTCAGCGTTACCCATGCATCCTTGCATTCCATCACTTTTAAAAAATATATTTCATTAAAATGAATATTTCATTATGTAGCTGCATTACTTACCGCTTTTGCCAAGCTCTTCACTAATGTTCAACCAGGCCGCATTGACTGCGTTGGAGTCTGAGTGCTTCTTGTTCGCGTTCGTTTTCTGCCAGAGTCTTTTTGCTGCGCTCATTTTCAATTTGTTTTTGTGGTTGTCTTGCCCGCACAAATTAGAATTGAAACCTATTTTCGTTGCGTCGCCACAAAAAAAGGCGTTAACAGCACTTAAAGATACGTTTTTTGTTTAACATAACGTAGTAACAAACGTAAGCTATTTATCCCGATAAGTGGAAACCGAATATGAAACGGACACACGAACAAATTGCGCAGCAGTTTTTTTTATATGGAGTTTTTCATTTCGCGGCCATTTCGCGAGCCGTGGATACCGCCCTTAAAGGTTTACGAGATAGTTACTGCACAATTTGTGTAATTTTATCGACTTTGTAGGTTGGCGCATTTCTAACCCTCAATAACGAGTCAATTCATTCTGAGATTTACCTTAAATCAGAAAATCCTAAAAAAATTCCCTTCGATAGATGGTGAATTATGATGAATTTTCATGCAAATAAGAAACTCGGGGGTCTTCCATGGTTTATTTTCTTAATTAAGCTTACGTATGTGCTTTGAAAAATATGTCATTGTTAAACTTTTTTCCACACCACCCATTGGAGGTAAAGTTTTAGGGGGGTTATTTTAATGTGGTATCCTCAAAAGGCCTAGCCCACGTAAGGAAGTGAAAAACTTAATTTTGTTCTTCTTCCACCTCTCCTTCATTATCCACCTATAAGGTGTTTTTATACCCTGTACCCATTAAAAATGGGTAAAAGGGGATCATGAAGTTGTGCAAATGTATGTAACAGGGAAAAGGAAACATCTCCGACCCTATAAAGTATATATATTCTTGATCAGCATCAATAGCCGAGTCGATATAGCCATGTCCGCCCGTCCGTCTGTCCGTCTGTCTGTATGACCCAAATTTTTGCATGAACATATGTGGATACCTTACCCTGATCGAGTTTGTTTCAGATTTGCAAAATTTCCCGCCCTCCCCCCTTAAACCGCAAAAACTGCCAGAGCTACAATTTTAAAGTTACAACATAGTGCTTAGCATATTTTATCTTTGGCCGTATATCTATCTATTCTGAAACGCACATTGAAATCTAAGCGAAAACACCGAAGTTATTCACGAAACAAATTAAGGGGGTATTCTCCATGTCAAGGCTGTTTTATGGACCATTTTAAAAAAAAATCTTATTTGAAAACGCAAAAAGTTTTTTTCAATTCTGTTTATTTTATTATGTTACAAACAGATTAAAGTCAACAAACATATTTTTACTGCTTCGATGCGAGGGCTGTTCCAAAAGTTATCGGCCGTCAAAGTGGGTGTCCAAAAAAAAAAGTTATAGTGCTGGCGGCCATGATTCCACGTCTCCAGGATGTCTGAAATGAAAAGTAAAAACGGGGTTATAATCAAAATAGATGTAATTCTGGTCTGAACCTCGAAAAAATTTTGTGATTTTTTTTTGACAAAATGGCGGCCATTAAAAAATGAAAAATCCATTTTTTGGCTTTTTTTGTTAGTTTATAAAAAAATATAAATAAAATTTTTTTAAAATTATGATTGAGGGTCAGACGAGAATGGTGACAATTCTGCGTCGATTTCAAAATCGGTTCAGTGCAACTGGAGATATCATGGCCGCCAGTTCAAAAAACGTGGTTTCGAGATAAACGCGTTTAAAGTTTAAAGTTTCTTTTTTGGGGAAATAGCAAAAAAAAATCGAAAATTAAAAAATGCAGTTCTAGAATGGTGACAATTCTGCGTCGATTGCATATTATTTCATCAAATTCGGTTTAGTAGAACTGGAGAAAAGTGGCTTGGCAGTCCGAAAAAGTTGCTTAGAAAGTAACCAAAAATATTACAGATATTATATACTTACAGATATTAGTCGGCGATGCCAGCTGCATACAGCGGACCTTCCTCATCTTCAAAAAACTGCTTTCAGGAGCAGCTCCCTCTGTTCTGCGTGCCATTTTGCCTTCTTTAGATGCGGCCGCAGCACTAGTTGCTGAGCGGATTAATCAGTCTGAGCATTGTGAAGCATAGCCTTCGATAATTATCGATTAATAATCGATATCGATCTAAGGCGACAACATGTATCCATACAAATTAAAGAACCAGCTGATATTTCACAGCTTTATTTACTCGAAATTTATTTAGTCAAAAATTTCTTATTTTGCACATGGAGAATACCCCCTTAAACGAAAAAATCTGTTTTAACTAAATCGCAAGCAGAAATTGTTTTTAATCGCACAATTTTTGTTGGATTATACAGCAGTCCAATTGCCTCAAAGATGTAATGAATCGTGTGCTTACGATTCGGGAACCGTTTGTGAAACATAAATTTTGCCCAATATCCCGCCAAAGTCTATGTTTTGTGTGTGCGCATGGGGTATGAGGATCCACAAAGTTTTTTGAGTGGTTAACAGTTTCGTGATGAAATCCCTCACAATTTATGCAATTTCCTTGATGGATAGTTTGGAAAAAGGTGTTTGTGCGGATCCTCTCGGAAAAGTTGCACTGTTTTCTTAACTTCTTTCTGTTCCCCTTCGTTTGAGCAAAACACATTTTTCGGCACCGAAAAACCTTTACTGCTGTTTTGCAGTCAGCTCCACAATTTTCACATTTTTTGCACTTGTGGCGCTTTAAATACTCGATGACTTCTCCTTCCGATAAGGATAAAAAATTGGACACCGTAAATTGAGATTTCCATTTTAATAAGAAACATGAATGACAAATTAAAAATCCATTAAATTTCAAAACTAATGTTTTTATTTAAAAAATTAAAACTTCAAAATTCGTTTAAAAAGAAACCATGGAAGACCCCCGCATTTTTTTTTTTTTGCATGAAAATTCTTCATGATTCGCGGTCCATCAAAGGGTATTTTTTTAGAATTTTCTGAGGTACGGTCCCTATACTAGACAATTACCAAATCCACTTATTATTCGCAATTCTGGATATGTGCTCGAAAAAATGAAGTTCCCTGACAGACCCTTAATAGTTTGTGTATGCTTGATCAGCATAAACTGCCGAGTCCGTCCGTCTGTCTCTATAAGCACCTAGATCTCAGAGACTGGAATAGCTAGAGCAACCAAATTTGCAATGTAGACTCCCATTGTCTCCACATAGATCATGTTTGTTAAAAAATTCTGAACGTACTTTAAATTACGCTCTCGTTCCTTATGGAAATGCGTTATCTTTAGAATGAATACAAAATTAAATGAGGATCTGTACGATAAAAAGGCAAACACATGAATTCCGATCAATGTATCAATATAAAAGATTGCTTCATTAAGACTGGTAAAGAAAACTTTTGAATGGCCACCCTATATACACGAGCAATCATTCTTCAAGGGATCGTTAATGGTTGCGTATCAATTGCACATATCATATGAGGTAAAACCATCGTTCAAATGGCAAATCAAAGAAATAGTGGGAGTATTTACAAGAAATTGTATTTCATTGTTTATTTCTCAGTGCAAAGTCCAGAAAAATGTCTTCCAAACTGGTTTGCATAATCATATAATCATCTATGTACAATTGCTCACGGTTACTCTCCATTAGTTGAAATATATCCGACCATGATATACTCTGAAATGGAATGTTATATGTAAGCAGGTCCTTAAATTCTTCTTTTAAAACGGCTTGAGGAATTTCCCTTGCAATGAAGTTTTTTAATTTGTGTTTTCGATAAACATTTGTGTTCTTGTCCCTTGTGGCAGTAGCAACGTATTTTGGGACATTAGGATGTCTGCCAGCTTTTGTGCTTTTAACTTCTGGTTGCTTTTGAGTTGATGAATTTTCACTGTTGTTTTCCTCATTTGTGGAACTTGGTTCAGAGCTTTTTTGCCTTACACGTACTAGTTGACAAACAGGGCCGCTTTTGTTCAAAATGTTCACCGCAGAAGACGAGGAACTTTCTTGGATTCTTTCAAAGTTTTTCCTCGCAAGCCTAACTTTAATCTTTAGAACATAACCGTTGGAGTAAGTGGTTTTGAGATGCTGTGCAGATCCTATGCACTTAAATTCGCCGTCCACCATGATGGCAATACGAGTGCACAATGTCTCGCACTCTTCCATACTGTGCGATGTCAGAACAATTGACTTTCCCGCAGATCGTATGTAAGCTACGATTTTCCACAGCTGTCGTCGAGCTATGGGGTCCATGCCACTAGTTGGTTCATCTAAATACAACACAGATGGATTGCCAATTACGGTGATTGCAACACTTAGTTTTCGCTTATTGCCCCCACTATAATGTTTGGTTTGCTTATCCAAATACTGATAGAATCCAAAAGATGAAGCTAGGTCACCACATATTGCTTTTATATATCGACGCTTAACGCCACGTAAGAGGCAATAGATTTTCAGGGTTTGACGCCCTGTCAGGTCCTCGAACAAACCGTCAAATTGTGGACAATAACCGATTTTGGAGTACACCCTGCGCATGTGTGTTTGCAAGTTTATTCCTTCTACGTACGCTACTCCGGCACTTATCTTGGCATCTCCGGTGAGCATCTTAAACGTTGAAGTTTTACCCGCACCATTAATGCCCAAAAGTCCAAAACATTCGGCAGGTGCTACGTGGAAGTAGAGATCCTTCACAGCCCGCGTTTTGCCATAGCGCTTGCTGATTCCATCCACAACGAGTGGAATGTGGCTACGTTCTTCCGATGACAGATTTTTGATGACATAGCGTTCCTTTTGGATACCATCCTTATCATTTGAAGGCGAATCTCTTCCTCCGGAACTTCGATGTTTTACCGATCTGTTAGATTGACGAAAAATATACCCACATATCTTAGCATCTACAAGGATGAGTAGTGTCATTAAACAAACGGCCTCCAAACTTAGGTACAGGATCTCAGGCAGAACACCAGGATGGCTCCATGCATAGTATCCGGGAATATTACAGCAGACCGGAACATTGCGACATCGAACGGTTTTCGATAACTTGGTAATTGCTGGTACTTTACATCCTCGACGTATGTTAAAGTTAATGTGAATGTGGTGCAGTCCGCTGGCCAAAGAAAAATGAGGAAATATTCTAAAATACCAAGTGAATTGATCGGCTACGTGTTTTAGCTTAAACTTCTCGAATGAGAGAGCCAGGACCACAGTGAATAGCCCAGTACCAGTCAGAATTGTACCCACTGCAGTGCGTGTGAAACCCGTGGCACCATCAGAGAAGCATCTGGAAATTACATAGCTGAGTGGCAATGCAGCCAAGCCAAATATTAATAAAATCGAAAGGTATCGGCTTAGATCAACGAAAGAAGAATAGCCCTGCTCTCGGAATGCTCCAATTGTACATACGGCAATGATGGCGGTGAGAGTAAACGTGGCATAGTCCCACAGCAATTGGCTTATCCAGTAGGAGAATACATCAACGCCACTCAGATACTGCAAGAGCTTGGCGCGTGTCTGCTGCTCCTGTATTACGGGTAACACGTAGAACGCCGTAATGAAGCACATGCATAAGCTTAAGTTTATGGCAATCTCGGCACCCAGACGCTGTCCTTTGTTCAGTCGCAACGTTAGAGTGTCCTTGCTATAGGGTAAGGGAGCATTGGTCACTCCTGTTGCAGAGTCCTTGCCTAGCAAATGAATCGCGAGTGCGTTATGCAGCAAATTCAGTGTCAATGGGGCAGTGTGCAGTGGCTTGTTATTTAACCATATGGTCAGCTGTTTCTCTGCCACAGTCAAGCCAGCTAAGTACTGAAAATCAACCCGCGCCCTATGATGTTTCGATTCGTTTAATATATAATCTTCAAAGCTCTGACCGCTCGTGTTCAGTAGACCATATTTTCCCCCATAGGTAGACAAGTGCTCAGAGTAAAAAGTTGATAGCGGTGATCCGCGGTCTTCCAACACCACCTGGGCCTTGGGATACTGATGCAACGAAATATGAATGGCCGGTAACTCGTAGTAGATCCGTCCACCCCGTGAGTTCATTATGGTGGAAGCCATAAATAATACGGGTATCATCAGCTGTATTAGAAGAATAAAATAGTGGCCCTTTGTGATCAAAGCTTTCTTACGAAATAGCCCCTGCCAGCGCATTAGGCAACGTTTATGCCAACGTCGTTCCTGCGTGCTGAATTCAAAAACCAGTCCCTTACTGAAACGCGGATCTTCTGAGCCATTGGTGTAGCCTCCCTTTTGCCTCTGAACGTTATTGTTGTATTCATCAGTCACTTGCACGAAGACATCTTCCATAGTTGCTACACTCAAGCCGTATCCATTCAATTTCAGTTGCTCCGACTGTTGCTCCAAGTCGCTCAGTAAGGCAGCATATTTGGTGGAAAATTCATTGGGTAGACGGTAGGCCAACTCTGCTCCAACTTCGCTTTCTGGCTCTATATCTGGAATATGCTTAGCAATAAGTCTGGTTACTTCTCTTGCTACACAATCACTTTGTTTTACGCAGACCAATCGATAGCCTGACCCATAGCGCTTCTTCAGGTGAAACGGTGTTCCGTAGCATTGTAGCTGCCCTTCGCACAGAATTGCTATACGGTCGCCCAATACGTCCGCCTCGTCCATATAGTGTGTAGTCAATAGAATTGTGCGGCCAGCCTTTTCAGCTTGCAACAAGTCCCAGAGACGGCGACGAGCTGCTGCGTCAATGCCTGAGCTGGGCTCATCGCAGAGTACCACTCGCGTGCTGCCACATAGAGCACAACAGAGGGACAGTTTACGTTTCATACCACCCGATAGTTTTCCAGCTGTTGTGTGGGACTTTTCCTCCAGTTCCATTATGCGCATATACTTGTCGACTTCCCATTTAATGGCTGCTGAGCCCCGCACGCCCTTCAGACTGCCAAAGAAGACAATGTGGTTTCGCACACTCATGCTATTGAAGAGCACGTTACGTTGGGGGCAAATGCCCATCGAGCGACGGGCGCATCCCAGCTGAGTGCGTATGTCGCAGCCATTGATCAACGCTGTGCCTCCGGTTGGTGGAATAATTCCAGTAAGCATGTGTATAGTCGTGGTTTTTCCAGCTCCGTTGTGCCCCAGTAACACCGTGATCTCATCATAATACATTTTTAAGCTCAAGTCCTTGACTGCAGTGTGTTGGCGGTAGCATTTGGAAAGTTCGCACAAATGAATGCCCAGCTTTTGCTTTCGCTCACAGTTGCCTTGATCGTTAAGTGAGTCTGCTGTGCTGGCATATCCGCTGGACTGACTCACGAATCCATTCCAGAATCTCCGCCGAAACAAATAGTTCCAGCGACGTGGCACTCCATAGTCTCCTGGGTGTATCTGCTCTACATATAGACAAATAATCATGTAAAGCAGTGCACCCAACGTAAGCATTATAATCACATATAAAAGCGTCAGCGAATCATCTGCGGAGACAGGCGTTAACAAGTTGTTGCACTGCGCACCTCTCCCGGTGGCCTCCCAGGACATTATAACGTGAAATCCAAACCCTAGTCCCGTGTTTGACAGCAGAAAACTTAGAACCAGTTTATGCCAAAGGTGCAAGCGTTCGTAATAGTACGTGGCGAAGGAAAACGGAATGTAGGTGAGAAACCACATGATGCCGGTTACAGCTGCGGCCGTGCTGGCTTTTGAGAAAAACACGGCCAGCATAAAACAAAAGCAGATACTGGCCACCACATAGGAATGGAAAAATAACAGCAGCGGGACCCAATTGGAGTAGGTGAGAATAGCCACCGAATTATAAAACTTAACCAGCAGCAGGCACATCACAAGCACCACCACCGTCATCAGTAAAATGTAACTCTTCACAAACCACGCTGTCCAGTGCAGCCAATTGTGTATGCCCATGAGTATCATGATTTCCTTAAGTTGTTCTTCCTTTTCACTGGTTATATACTTGGCCACGAAGCAGCACGGATAGATGAAGCTGAGCAGCAGGATAAACGGCAACAGCTGCTTAAGACCGATCAAAAGCGGATCATATATAAACTGTCTGTACGGGAATCGTTGCAGTTGCACCTGAGGTAAATCTGAGCGATTTGTGCTCAATTGAAGCCAGGACATTGTAAGTGCATGTTGCAGCGGCAAAAATCCCTCCCTAAGGTATCCAACTGGCACACCTCCATCGTTGTCCTTCTCATTTCGGGGCCCAGTGAAATCGTAGCCTGGGAAAAGAGTATTGGTGCGCCAGGTCTCTACCATGGGGCCAGGCATGGTGCGTAGTTCGCTCGGAAATCGGAGTGAGTAGTTTAAAATCAGTGGAAACCCACGTCCATTCTGTCCACCCACATCCTTTTCAAACTGTACACCAGCTAAAAAGTTATGTTTTACCAAGTCGTTCTCCATATGCTCAGCCGTATCGTAGGGACGCCATCCCAACAACCCGAGTCGTACTGCGGCAGCCATGATTATGGCCCTATTAATAGAGTTGTCTGGGGTGTAGCAAATGACGTGTCTAGGCAAATTTAATGTGCCGTTGTCGTGCATAATTCGATTTCCCTTAAGAACGGACGCATGGTAAAGCTGCATATCCGATATGGAAACAGGTGGATAACGGAGCTCTGGCATTGAAGTTGGACTAACAAGTGCACGCAGCAGCACAATGAGCGAAAGAAATAATAAGGGAAGGATGAGAGCAGTCAGGAATTGCAACTTCTGGTTCCATTGAAGAATCCAGTTCTTCCAAAAAAGTATTTTCAGTTTCCGCCAATTCCCAATACGACGCCCGTCATTATCCTCCATTGTTAGAGGTGTATTTCCAGCTCATTCCTACAATTATAAATTTAATTTATAAATAATGACAAAATAAACAAAGTTGTGTTTCAGTTGCGAAAACATAAGATTTGATGACATCCATCGAAGACTATTTATTCGCGTAACATTTACGGGGGTGCCACAGAAACCTCTTCCAACCAAATTCCAAACGAATTCCATTTCTTCGGTGCCACAGAAATTTCTTTTGGTTGGTTTCAAACCTTTAATGTTTTGTTAGGAGATTTTGCAAAGCTCTTTTCTCACTAGCGCCTTTTGTCGAAATGGCGCCCTCTACATGACAGCTAGCGGATTAAGGGATGGAAACTAATAACTCATGTTTGGCGCCAACAAAATTTTTAAATTTTGCATTATATTGATGGAGAATGCGACTTAACCTTGAATTATTATTTAACATATAACACAATCAACAAATTTCAGTTAATCTTTAAATTAACACATATCTAAAATAAGGGAAATTTTTTGGCGAGAGATTCAGCCCTGTATTTAGCGATGGAACATCAATTGAAACATCTGGTGTTCCAACTAGATTTTCTAATTAGAAAATGAAATCTCTAGAAGTTCTGTGGCACCAACGAATTTTTCGAGAGATTTACAAACCAACCGTCGGCAAAATCTCTAGAGATTTCTGTGGCACCCCCGTTAGGGTAAAAAGTGTATACAAGGTTAGGTTAGGTTGCGATCCCCACTTAGGCCACTTCCCTATTAATATTTTTATACCCGTTACTAGTAGAGTGTAAAGGGTATACTAAAGTCGTGCAAATGTATGTAACAGGCAGAAGGAATCATTTCCGACCATATAAAGTATATATAATCTTGATCAGCATCAACAGCCGAGTCGATTTAGCCTTGTCCGTCTGTCCGTCCGTCCGTCCGTCCGTGTCCGTCTGTATGAACACCTAGATCTCAGAGATGGTAAGAGATAGAGGTTTGACATGTATGGGACAAATGCTTCTTTTATCTCGCAAGATCAAGTTTGTTTCAAATTTTGGCCACGCCCCCTCCCGCCCCTGCAATTTGGGAAAAACTTTATATCTCCTACAGTTTTAAAGATAGACGATTTGTACCTTTAGAGATAGTTAGTAATTAGCAAAATGAATCGATTTGCCGAAGAAATGATAAAGATCGGATGAACGGTTCTCAAGTTATGAGCAAAAAAAGTGAACCAAGACCCCCCCACCCCTCTACCCACCCTAAGAAAATGTTGCATACTTTTTGGATGGTCACACTAAGGAACGCAGGAACACTGTTAAACATGTTTTTTCATGAGTAACGGGTATATCGAAGTCGGTTAGAGCCGACTTTAACTTACGCTCTCGTTTTAATCTGAGTAGGTTGCTCCTTACTGAACCATTGTGAGGAGAGACTAATTTGAGTAGAGTCGGGATTTCTAGCCCTCTCTAAGAGAATGACCCGTGAGGGTCCCCACCAGAAGTGATAAGTGGTCTCTTCTTCCACGTAAGCCTCGCTACTGTACAGGAGAAAAGGTTTTTAAAACGGTTCGTAGCGAGACGAAGTGTTTCAGCTTTTGTTTGATGCTTGTATGTCGCCATAGGCATCCACATCATGCTCTTCCCGATGGTGGTACCTACTCTGGCCAGTTTGTTCGCAGCCTCATTTACTTCTATGTCGCGATGTCCAGGCACACATATAAGGTGCCGTGACTTTCCGTAAGTGTTTTAGCATAGTTAGTACGTGAGTTAAGTGCTTTAAGGGCGGCTTGACTACACACAAAAAAAAAAATCTGATGGGTAAAATTAACTACTTTTTTCCCAATTTTTTATGCATGTGGTTTTGTTGTTGTTTTGTAACTGTGCTAACAGTAAAATCTACTGAAGAAATTTGTAAGCTTCAGTATTTATTTTAGCACGAGTTTTGTTGTTGCATTTAACAACTGTACTCCTCGTAAAATTAACTATTGTACAAATATTTTGTCAAATTTTTCTTTGTTTCAATAAGTTACTGCTACTACAGTAACTTTTCTGTGATTTTTTCATCTTATACTTTGTTTTTCCAGCAATTTAACTGTACCCACAAGTTAATCTAACCGCTCATATGGTATAACTTTTCGAATGAATTTGATGCACCGAATAACTGTTCCGACGCCAAATCTAACCGCGAAAATTGTTCACTTAGCAAATTCAAGTTGGTCTTTTATAGAGCACTTTAACTGAATTTGAACTTGAGAATTCCTAGTGGTCTCATTTAAGCAGATTTAATACAAGTAATATGTTAGAGGCGTTGCTTTTAACGCGCGCGTAGCGTAACTAGTAAAGATGTACTTCCAATCGTGTTGAGACCAATGGCCCTGAGTTCGAATCCCCCCAGAGTAAGTAAAATTTTTCTAATTTAATAAATATTTGTTTAATTCGAACAATTGTTTCAGAACCAAATTTGGTGGGTGGGGGGGGTAGTGGGGTTGCCTCTTCTGCTCTAGGATGAGCTGAAGTAGATTGCCAACTTGTGCCAACACCCTACTATTCTACAGTTGTGTAACAGCTGTCAAATTACCAATTGAATGGAAAAAATTACTGTGAGCTTAGTAGGAAAAGTACTTACTGTTAACATCGGTAAATATTACTTATTATGTGGGTTGGCGCATTTTTAAACGAGATTTTTGGTTAGATTTACTAGCAATAGCAATAGTTCCTCTTAAAAGTTTACGTGAAAGTTACTCTACAATTTGGTTAATTTTACCAACTTGGTTGGCACACCCAAAAAACGGTTAAATATACCCACAGATTTCTTTGTGTGCATCTGAGTATAAATACGTTTCTTTTTGACCGTGGTAGGTAAGGCAGGTGCCAGTTCGGATGGCTCCACCCAGTTGGTACACATACAGTGATCAGAAAGGCGGAACGATAAGTTCAAATCTAGATTGGGGGAAAACACGCCCCTCCTACTTTTTCGTCGAGCTTAGAACCAGTTAGCTCTGCTGTGGAAAAGGTTTTCCAAGTCGTGTCGGCTTGGGATATAGACGTCATTTGTGGTAGTCTGTACTTAATGTTATTCCCTCTTCTTCGTCGAATTTGGTAGAGTGTCCCGAATAACTCCTGTTCCAAGCATCGGATTCTCGTAGTCTGCTACAAGGTTTAGTGGTAGAAGGTGAAGAATAGTACTTAGAGCTTCCGTTGGTGTCGTTCAGGAAGCGCCGATAGCACAAATTTCCACCCTTTTTTCTATGTCATGCAGACTGTTTCAGGCTGATTGTTTTCCGCGCAGTGAAGCCAATGTACCATGGAGGGGGAGAAAACCCATTTGCGGCCTATTACAATAGAAAAGAGCAATGGTTGCCTTAATTATGAGTTCATTTATGTTGTCGTTCCAGAGTAGTTTCCTGTCCAGTACGACACCCAAGTAACCAAACGCAAGATTTACTCTGTCGATTTTAGGAGGGACAAGTTCAGGAAAAGGTGAAAAGATCTAAGACCGTCTCAGCTGGGTTCACGGGCATGCCATAAGATATTGTCCACTGAGCAAGTGTAGTCAGTGCGGTCTGCATGAGGTCATACAGCTTTTGGGGAAACATTCCAGATTTAAGGATGTCAATATCATCCGCGTAAGCCACCACTACGTGTCCCACCGCTTCCGGAGGCCGCAGCGGAGAGAGCACCGCTCCTTGTGCCTCTAACACATCTGCAAGCAGTTGCACCGCAAAGTTGGGCACACCGTACTGCTGGTTAGCAATTAGTCGATAAGATTGGATGAACGATCCTCAAATAATGACCAAAAGAAAGTTTTTTGCTGCAAGTCCTTACATTTTGCTTTTCCCAACTGATCAAATCATTGATTGATAGTATGGAAAGGCAAGTGAAACCATGTTTTCTCCAGCGGGAAGCCTACTGAAGATTCATTCGGCAGAATGAGTGTATAGGCTCTTTTTGATGTATAGGGTTGTCAAAAAAGTCTTGCGGTATTTTTATTGAATTTTCAATTGTTCATAAAATTGGTTATAATAATGCGATTTAAGTCAAATATGCGCCGTTTTGTTCGATGACGAGTTCCCAACGAGATGCCAACTTCATAATGCCCCTCTTATTGAAGCTTGCTTCCCTATTGGCAAAAAAATCGGAGAGCCAATTTTCACAGGACTCTCTTGTGGCCAACTTCCGACTACCAAGCTCGTTCGCCATGGACAGAAATAGGTGGTAATCACTTGGTGCGAGATCCGGACTATACGGTGGATGCAAAATAACCTCCCATCCGAGCTCCCGGAGCTTCTGGCGCGACACCAAAGATGTGTGTGGCCTGGCGTTGTCCTGATGGAAGACAATTCGGCCTCTGTTGATCAAAGATGGCCTCTTCTGCATGAGTGCTGCATTCAAGCGGTCCAGTTGTTGGCAGTACAGGTCCGAATTGAGCGTTTGGCCATAGGGGAGCAGCTCATAGTGGATGATTCCCTGCCAATCCCACCAAACACACAGAAGAACCTTCCTGGCCGTCAATCCAGGCTTGGCCACCGTCTGGGCAGCTTCACCGCTTTTCGACCACGACCGTTTGCGCTTCACGTTGTCGTAAGTGACCCACTTTTCATCGCCAGTAACCATCCGCTTCAAAAACGGGTCGATTTTGTTGCGATTCAGAAGCGATTCGCATGCATCCATACGGGCAAAAATGTTTTTTTGCGTCAAGTCGTGTGGCACCCATACATCGAGCTTCTTTTTGAATCCAAGCTTCTTCAAATGGTTTATAACGGTTTGATGACTCATGCCCAGCTCTTGGCCGATGCTACGGCTGCTACTATGCCGGTCTCTTTCGATCAATTCAGCGATTTTATCGCAATTTTCGACGACAGGCCTTCCGGACCGTGGCGCATCTTCGATCACCTCTGCACCAGAACGAAAACGTTGAAACCATCGTTGTGCGGTGGAAATGGAAACTGTATCGGGTCCATAAACTGCACAAATTTTATTGGCAGCATGAGATGCATTTTTGCCTTTATCGTAGTAGTACTGTAAAATATGCCGTATTTTCTCTTTATTTTGCTCCATGTTTGCGACGCTATAACTCACGAACGACTAAAAACAAACAACAATAAATCAAACACGTGTTAGCGCGTGAAAAGAGCTTTCCAAAAAGCTCTAGCGTGAACCGATGCGACGAATACAACTAGAACTACGCGCTTGCAAAGACAAGATTGCGGAAATACCGCAAGACTTTTTTGACAACCTTAATAATGCATAAGTTGTTTACAGTTGTGAACAATCGCAACTTTTTCGGACCTTGAGACAGCTAAACTCACTAATGAAAATAAAAATAGTTTGTTTTTATATTTTGATATGATATGTTTTTTAGGCGGTTGAAAAGCAAATTTATCAAGCAATCAATCGATTTTAAAAAAATAGTTTTGGTCGTTGTCTTTAAACTAACTAACAATTACCCTTTCTTTATATCGTTTCTGAATTGAGATATGGCTTAAAATGTAAGTGTACCTACCGAACAAATGAAAAAATATTCATATATAAAACGAGAGCGTAAGTTAAAGTCGGCTCTAACCGACTTCGATATACCCGTTATTCATGAAAAAACATGTTTAACAGTGTTCCCGCGTTCCTTAGTGTGACCATACAAAAAGTATGCAACATTTTTTAGGGTGGTAGCGGGGAGGGCTTGGTTCACTTTTTATACCCTTGCAAAGGGTATTATAATTTTGCCCAGAAGTTTGCAACGCATAGAAATATTCATTTCCGACCCTATAAACTATATATATTCTTGATCAGTGTGACAAGCTGAGTCGATTGAGCTTTGTCCGTCCGTCTGTCTGTCCGTCTGTCTGTTTCTACGCAAACTAGTCTCTCAGTTTTAAAGCTATCGAGCTGAAACTTTGCACAGAGTCTTCTTTTTACTGCACACTGCTAATATGTCGGAACCGACCGGATCGGATGACTATATCTTATAGCTCCCATATGAACTATCGGTCAAAAAGTGCGTCTTTGTAAGAAAAACTTTTTTGTTTTTAATGTTAACGTGTCTCACTTCAGCGATTATTAATATTATACGCTTTTATACTGATTTGGAAGTTTTGGTCAAAATCGGATGACTATATCTTATAGCTGTCATAGGAACAATCGGTCGAAAAGAGGGTTTTAATGAGAAAAACTTTTCTGTTTTTAATGTTGACGTGTCTCACTTCAACAATTATTAATATTATGCGATTTTACAAAGATTTGGAAGTTTTGGTCAAAATCGGATGACTATATTCTATAGCTGTCATAGGAACTATCGGTCGAAAAGTGGGTTTTTTTTAGAAAAATAGTTTGTTTTAATGTTGGCGTCCTTAAACTCTGATGTATTAAAACATTTGCAAGGGTATAAAAACTTCGGCAAAGACGAAGTTAGCTTGGCCTTCTCGTTTGCTTATAACTTGAGAACCGTTCATCCGATCTTTGTCATTTCTTCGGCAAATCGATTAATTTTGCTAATTACTAACTATCTTTAGAAGGTTCGAATCCTCTATCTTTAAAACTGTAGGATATATAACTTTTTTCATTTGAAACAAACTTGATCTGCGTGCAGATAAAAGAAGCATTTGTCCCATACATGTCAAACCTCTATATCTTACCATCTCTGAGATCTAGGTGTTCATACAGACGGACGGACGGACGGACGGACGGACAGACGGACAAGGCTAAATCAACTCGGCTGTTGATGCTCATCAAGAATATATATACTTTATATGGTCGGAAATGATTCCTTCTGCCTGTTACATACATTTGCACGACTTTAGTATACCCTTTTTACTCTACGAGTATTGGGTATAAAAACTTTCCAAAATAAATTTTTAAAATTGATTTTCGAGTTTCCTGAAAATAGTTCTAATAGAAATGGCTCATTTAATTTATTTATTTTTGTAAACTGGTGTATTTGGTAGAAATTTATCGAATAAAACCGTTAAATTTTGAATTTAGTCAAGTTATGAACCCAAACTCAACAATCCATAAAAATAATATTGCATCGCAGCCAACTTCACATCAAAACAAATCGCGCTCTCTCTGCCTGAATGTTTTGATTTTTCCGAGCTCTCACTAGCACACACATACACAGGGAAAACTGGCTCGAATGTCTGAGAGCACTGGGGAGAGTCTCTGAGAGTGAGAGAGAGACTAGCATTGTTTCATATGTTTGTGGGTTAAAATTTCCATTGCAACAGAGTCTCTGTGGCGGGGGACTCAGTCAGCCAGTTGAATTGCGAGCGTGCTGTTTTGTGTGTGCGTTGACGGTCGATGAAAATTTCGTAATGTTGTTTAATCACAGCAATTAAAACTACTTTAAGTCCATATCAGACAGTACACAAATTTTTCAGTAATAAATATTTAAACAAAGACTGTCGAAGAAGATTACATTCTTGTATCAATATTTCACAAAGTGTTGTTTGTGAAAGACAAAAGACATGCGGAAACAAAGCACAAACTAGACAGGAAAATGAAATACAAAAACCCCAGAGAGTGCTATAGATAAGAAAAGAGAGAGAGCGAAGGAGAGAGCCAAAGAGGGCAGACAGTTGTTGATTAAAATGTGTGTCAAAATATCAAAACAAGAAACGAAACGCCCAACAATTCGTTGTGGGTTGTGATAGCACTCAGCACGTGGCAATCGACAGATCCTCTATTTACAATCTAATTTTGGCTCAAAGCATACCTCTTCAACTATAAAAGCCACCTACAAATGCACTTACCAAGAATCTTAACCAAAACAATACAACCAGCTGCATGCGAAATTCACAACAAAAATTTACACTTGTCACCGTCACCAAGTCGACGTGGGCGTCGTCCGAGGCAGCGGCAGCAACGCTAATCCGCACACTGCAGAAAAAATCCAACTTGTAAGTTCACCACAACAAGAACAAGAAGGAAACCAACTAAACAACTTATTATTTCTGAAAATGTAACAAGTCACGTCAGCATAGGAAACCAGAATAAATTGTAACAAGGAATTAACATTGTCTAAGTCCCACAGAATTAGGGCCAATGTCAAGCGACAAAAGTAACTTGGCTAATAATAGGCAAAGACCCTGCAGTAACGAAGCTTGAATACCCAGGAAATGTTTGATATGGCCAAATATTACTAAGATAAGATTAAAGATAAGTAGATAAGATTGGAAACGGTTAGTTTTGGTCTTAATCACAGGTGTCACGGAAATCTCTTCCAATCAAAAACCAACCCAAAAAAAAATCTATTGTGTTTTGTAGGGAGATGTAGCAAAATTCACCAACCAAGCAATTTTTATAGGCAAAATAAATTTAGAAAATGTAAACATCATTTTTTTCTGAATGGGTTTCAACAAATGAATTAAATATTTAATTTGTTTTAATATTAAAATTTGCGTATCAATTATGTTGAAGCGAGTCCAAACAAAATTATAGTTTACCCACAAAACGCTTCTAATAATAGTTAAACAAGGCATTTTTTGCAACTTAAAGCTTAAATTAATAAAAATCTCGACGTGATGGACCTTTTCTGAAAACAGATTCGTGTTCAGCACACGAAAATTATCTAGAATCACCACTAACCCTTCAATATACTGGACTTTGTTGCCTAGTGTAATTTTTGAGAAGTGTCTCTTAACTGGTTTCGAGCCGGTTAACTCTGTTTCTGAACCTGTCTTGAACCAAAAAAATGTCTAGCACTTACATTATCTACATACTGAGCAATTTTCCTGTATACAGATTAAATTATTTCTGAGCTATGGTTTTTCAACCGAGAACGTATCTTTTTAGAGAAAGGACTCTGATAAAATTTTTAACTGGTTCGTAACCGGTCTTAAACCAGTCCTTTACCCCAGAAGTCAGGTTCAAACCGGTTCTTAAACTTGGGACAAAGCCTTTGACTCTTTCCTGATCGATATAAAATATCGGGAACATCGGTTCAAAGGTTTAGACTCCTCCTGTAGGGAACAATCAAACTAACTAACTTTTCTTTCATATATCCGCAATAAGGTTTGACTCGAGCTATGTCCAAATTTCATACAAATCCGATGAATGGCTATCATTGATTGGCTATAAAAAAACGCATGCAATATGGTGCACGCGATGCGGAGATAGCCCCTTACTCGCAAATTTTTTTCTACAAATTTTTAGTATAGATACACGGAGGGAAAACCTGTTCAGAAAATAAATTGCCTTCAACTTAAAATAAGAACAAGATGTTTTCAAAATTCTTGGTAGCAAATGTTCCAAATGTTTTTAAAATAAGTAAAGTTGTTCTCAATCGGATAATATTTGCTTTAGAGAGGGCGAGTGAAAGCGAGTTGGCTCTTTTTGATCTCTTTTTCTTGTCAGCTCAACAAAGCATAAGTAGTCCTCTAGACGTGCGTCTGCAAAACTGTTCAACGGCTGAATGGGCTAGCACGTCATTCCATACGTTGAGTACCGGGCTCAAATCCCAGTCAAGCCCGAACAAATTTTTCCGTGTTTTTCTGAAAAACTTAAATGAAACGAGTCAAGTGGGGTAGGCGTCGTTAAAGCGATGTTTCTGATTACAAAGGAATATATGGGTAGACGAAGAAGCAGCAGCGCGCATATCCAGGAGTTTGGCCTCCCTTAATGTCCCTGTGTTCCCCGTGCTCCACCCAAATGTGAGGAATATCTGCCCACACTTGGTCCAAGTGGAATCAAATTTTTTTCCCAGTTGACTTTAAAGTGTTCTTGAAAACGGAACAACATTAACTCAAATCATGTTCTCAAAAATGGAACAATATTAACTCAATTTGAGTTCTTGCGTTCTCAAAAAATGGTTCTTGAAGTGAAATCATTGTACTACAAATGAGAAAACCCATTCATGTATAGTTTTTGGTAACGATTGTGCTCGTTTTAAATCCAATGTTCTCGGTTTTTTCCCTCTGTGCAGCTTAATTAGTTTTAAAAATAATTGAATTTTGCGTTGACGCATGTATATCATCTTATCAAAAAGATGTTTATTACTGCCTGGAGTTGTAAACACTCCATAATCGCTAATTTTGATTGTGTATGTTACCGTTTAGATCATAAAAGGACAGATGGATTCGATGGTAAGGTCCCCTTGCGTCTGTCCCATTCTTTCTAAACAAATCAGCAATATCAACACTTAATTCTGCTTACTTCTAAGTATACAAAATTCTATGTTACGCATCAATTTTACAAAAGCGTGAAGTGCTTTTTTTATTGCCTAATAAGCATTAGCACACATATGACTAACTTGACTTACAGACTTGCCCAATGCATGGCCTTCAAAAACTAGTCAAATATTTGGTAAGATCCAACACGTTTAAGAAGTCACCTTCCCATCAAGCAACCTGTCATGACCAGTTTTATATGATTCAACAACCGACAAAGCAATAAATACAATAAGAAAAGTGCTAAAGACAAGAAAATTCCCGACCTAAGACATTACATGCGGCCGTCGATGGGCAATAGTCATAGAAAATGAATTTGTTTTTGTTTATCTCTTGAGTATTTTGCACATACAGTGGGAACCGGCTAAGACAAATTTCTCAAACGTAATTTTTGCTTATAAGTGGAATTCAGTCCTAGTTTGCTATCGCTTAATTGAAACTAATCGTTTATTGATAAAGAAAGTCTACAGAGAGTCTACATAAAATATTTGTTGGTCACCACTTATAAAACCTTATCGCTTTTCAAATGTCACAAAGTTGAACCTAATTAGTTTGAGAGATTTTTTTATATGCAAATGGAGCTGTGCGACAGCTGTGTGACCAAAAGCTTTATTTGTGAACACAATCACTTAATAAGAGTAATGAGCGGTATACCAATTACAAAATAATACAGGCTCACTGGGGGAAAACGCACAGAATTTTTAACATTTACACTGACGTAAATGTTTTTGCCATTTATTTAGGGTACAGTTTGAGATTCGTATATTTATATTGTGTGCACTTTAATTCTAATTTGAAAATTGTTTAATTTTATTTACTTTTTTCCTTAAGTTTGGTTCTGAAAATCAACGAAGTTAAGCATGCACTCAGAAAAAAAACGACTACCAAAGTTCTAGGTCGATCGGATTTAAATCAGTTTTTGTTCTTGGATATACTTAATTTAAGTACGAAACAATTTAGAGTCGAAAAACGACTGTTAATGATAATAAAATGAGAACTAACGTTCTAGATTTAAGAACTTTTCGTACTTACAGTTTGCCGAAAAATGTAAGAAACCCGAGTTCTTAGTTTAATTACAAAATATAATTGGATGGAGAACAAAATAAACTTTCAATGCAAGCTTCAAAAAATGTGAAACCGAAAATGAGAAGTATCTTATATCGAACCTTTTGCTTTAAATTGGATGGAGTGGGAAGATTTCTAATACACAGAAAATCCATCTTTGTCTTGTATTTTTGTATTTTTCCAGCCTTATTGGATTTTATACAGGGACAATTATTCAAGAACAAATTGTGAATAGCATTTGAATTTATAATAAATGTTGTTGGCATACTTTTCGGATGTTTACCCTCAGGAACGCAGGAACGCTGTTTAACATTTCTTTTCATGAGGAACGGGTATATCGAGGTCACTACTGCGATTTAATTACGCTCTCGTTTTACTTCGGTAAATCGGGTGTTAAGTCTATTTCAATTAAAAAAATGTTGTTCATTTTCGAAATGTAGTAAATTATTCGGTAATAATTATTTCCGTACGACCATTGACCAAATTCATACTTATAAGCACTTTTGTACTTCAATCAATATTTTCGTACATTGCAAGTGCTTTGGGTAAAAGTAGGCTTATTTTCTTCGAATCTAAATATTTAAACTTTTACTAAATATAAGACTTAAGCCCGTTAGACTAGGCATGATAATGGGTGCCGCCCCGAGGAATTGCGTCCTGAGGGGTCCAAGTACAATTTCTAATATTGCAAAATACGTAAGTTTAAAGTGCCGCTGTGCCTACAAATTTAAAACGAACAAAATGTTTTCTTGCAAAGTTCAAAATTGAGACCATTTGCAATGGCAACGGCTTCGATTTTTGAAATGCAATGATCAATATAATAGCGGCAACTAAAATCGGGTGTAAAGTATACAAAAATCAGAAATCTTTTTACAGTCAGTCGGAAAAATCATTATCGTGTAATTCGAAACTTATCTGTTCTTCAAGATATTTTGGAACTATTTCAACCAAAATCGTAATTGAATAGACTTTAAAGTAATTGAAATCATATTACTTGAAAACAGATTCAAGCGTGGAAATGAACCGAATTAAACTGCACTGCCGAACCAAATCAACGGCTGTTTGAAAATGCAGAATCAGAACCGTACCGAAAACTGCAAAGATAACGAATCGGCTAACGACTATGTTAAGATATGTTTATTTGGAACTGCCAAAATTTTGTCATAGAGTTAAAAAATAAATGTTGGAGTATTGGAAAAAAGCTTAATTCCTCTGAAAGAATCAAGAACTCTAATCGCAAGTTCAAAACATTTTTTGTACCTCACTGAAATTTTGGCACAGCTCTAAAAATGGTTTTTTTTTTTTTTCAACCAAATTTTGTATTTCTCAGGTGCCATGGCACGACTGTTCTTTCAATAATAAAAACAGCTATAAATGTATAGAGCAATTAATGTTTTGAAATGCCAAAACGTTGAAAAAGGCATGTAAATAACAAGAAATAAAGAAATTGGTGCTTTTTTTTTATGTTGTGCCTTTGTTTTATGCGAGGTTGCTGTGTGTGGCAGTGGGCAACTCCTCGTTCCTTCCCGCAACTAAAGATGCAATTGTGTCCATTAAAATGTATATGACTTGGTGTAATTAATAAATTTTGCTCGTTTTTGCTCGTTTTTCGAAATATTTGATATTTTTGCAGACGGGAACAGTGTATTTTTATTATTTTTGGCTAATTTGCAAGCCCGACTGTAATATCTCTGTATCAGCGAAGGAGAATGCTTAGAGTGTATTTAGCTTAACTGCAGCAACACCAGAACGCAACGGAGCTGTAGCGCTGCAACATCGAAATTTCTTTCTTATAACTTTACTATCGTTTGTAATGTTGAATACTCAAATATGTCACAAAGGTTCCGAACCATATACATATCTTCAAAATTGTGGGAGATATGACGATTTTCAAAATTGCGGAAGGAGGCGGAAGGGTGCGTGGCAAAAATTACAAAAATAAATTTAATCTGCTTGTTAGTATAAAGTTTATGTCCCTTACATGTCAAACCTCTATCTCTTACCATCTTTGAGATCTATTGCGCTCATAAGGGACAGAGTTGTATGGGCAGTACTAGTGGGTGCTCGGACCGGTCCAAAATATTGCTCGTTTCTTATTTATATTTCACTACTATTTAAATGTTCCAAGTTACATCC